>JAQFYM010000904.1:0-45579 GCA_034694785.1 Agrenia bidenticulata
AATATATTTTTAAGGATTTTAAGGCATTAGCGCAGACAATATTACAACAACTAAATAAAAGACAGTGTCGCAAAATTCGTGCGCATAGATAAAATAAAGATACATACACGTGCTTTTAATATTACTTAAAAGCAGTTATGCTGTGCCTTTTGGCATAAAAGTATTAAAATGTGCAAAAAAATATAAATATAAAATGCACAAAAATGTCGCGTTTGTTTTAAAGGCATGATATAAATTAAAGACAAAGGTTTTTGTTAATGTAACTAACAAATATAAGTTTTTTTTATAAACAATATATGTAAAAAGAGTAGGAACCAAACGTCGAATAATCGCTTTATGAAATAAGTTATACTTAATATATTTTTTTTGGCGAAATATGATAAAAAATTTTAATAAAATGTCAAAATTACAGCAGCTTATACAAAAAATTCGACGATTTACTTACAAAAAAATAAAATCTGACAAATATTTTTTGTTTGTACTTTGGTAACATATTAATAACAAGCTATCTGTAAAATCGTATTTAATTTTTTTTTTACATTTTTAGCAAATTTTACGATTTAATAAATCCTATAAAAAAATCAGACTTCTTAATCGTTTATTAAAAAACAAAAAAAAAAAAAATTACATACATATATCACACGTTTTAAAATTTTTAAAATATTTAAGATATTAAATTTGCTAGCACATTAAACATAGGAAGCTATGATTTAATAACTAAAATCGAACAAATGTATAGAATGCATACATGCACGATACTGTAAATTACTTGAGACATTTATTGTTACACATATTGCTTATTTATGTCATACAAAAAGTTTCTTTTCTTTGTAAAAGATTTTTTTACAAGGAAACATTCAAATCTTAAAACAAGATGACTAAAAAAAAGATAATACGAAAACTTTAATCTACGTTGTTTTTTTTTTCTGGGTATTTGTTCAACAATTTGATTTTTTCATCCGTCTAAAAATGCTGATTTAACAAAATGTAGATAAAAAAATCTTTTTAACTTATGAACAAATTAAAGCAATTCATCTACAAAAAATTAAGAGAATGATAAAATAAATTGATTTTAAAAGATATATTTACAAACACTTATTGATTTTTAACCGCATGACAACAATCTTAACGTTATAATTTAGTATTAGACCAGATTAGTAGGGTTTTGTTTAAATTGACCGATGAAGCGTACAAAAAAAAAGATTCAATGTAGCATTGCAACATTTCGAAATTAAAAAAAGGTTAAAAACATTTTGCGACTAAATTAATCAATTTTGTGTATTAAACACTAAGATTAGCAGTAAGGAAAGTAAAAAAAAATACTGTTATGTGCCTTACTGCAATTCCAAGGAAACAAAATAACCGATAAACGTAATTTGTATATGACTTCTATTATAAAGTTTATTTTTTATAAGTCTACGAATCTGTAATATACGTATTGATCATATCTAACCGAAAAACACAAAATTAGCCATGCTTGTGTTATTTTTTTATTTGTATTTCTTGCCATCATAAAATATTGCTTTTATTTTTTTAGCAAAAGAAATTGAAACCCCTAGTAAAAAAATCCTGACTACGCCACTGCTGTGCGGTCTTTGTGTGTCGAGAAAAAACGTTTGGCAAGTAGCGCGTTATTTATTTATTTTAAAGGTATAAATCAAACCATAAATGCAACATCATTATAAGAAATGACGGTAAAAGTAATCGTATTATATGAAAGTCTGCCTACAGCATGAAAATAATATAGTGTTTAGTCCATTAAATTATATTTTTGTTAGCCGTAGTTTTAATTTACTACATTTTTTAGTTTGCATTGTTATTTTATTAGGAACTTAAAAAAAAACACGTTTACTGCAAGTAATCAATATTACACCTATGCAAAAATTGTATTAAAAAATGTTTTTTTGTAGTCTGTCGCAAAAAAAAGAAAAAGTTAGCTACAATAGCCTTAGAAGGAAGATGGACCATGTCCGCATAAACAATCACACACCTGTGCATCAATATAATCTATAGCAGATTTTATCTAGAAGCTTTGCAAACTTTTCAGCTATTCTTACTTGAATATTGTTATTATATATGATTTTTTGTTTATTGTACTGTACAAATATATATAAAATCAAGAACAAAACAAGATTGGAAAGCTTTATCCTTATGTTTTTTTGCTTTTTATCTTATAGGTTATAAAATCTTTTTTCCAAAAGTTCTATGTGTAGAAATGTTGATGGTGCTGTATAAGTTGCAAATATAAACCCCTGTATTTAAAAAATGAGCAATATAGTAAATAAGTATTTTTACACAGTACAATAATGCTCTAAGGGATGCTATCTACATATACAATATCAATGTATTTTAATCTGTTTAAGATATCGTCTTAACAAGATTAATTAAAATATACACAATAATTATTACAGGTAAATAGTTCCTATGCGCTTTTGATGCATTTTTAGAAAGATCAACGGTTGAAAACGGCCTGCATTGTATGTAGCGATACCTTGAATAGTACAAAGTATCAATAGAATTGTTTTAAGTTTTTTAATACATCAAATCATAGAAACTAAACAATATTTACTTTTTATTATTACAATGTACAAGATCGTTAAAAATTATACATTATTTTCTTTTTATATTTGCAATACAAATTTTATTATTTTTTTTTTTGTAATTAATTATCCAATACTAAACTTTTTAACAGCAACAGTTTTTTTCATTTGCAATTTTTTTTTATGATCGTAGCAAGATGTTCTTGTTGTAGTTTGTGACATTAAAGCCTTATATTCTAGTATTAACTTAAGTTATTTTATTGCAATAAACAGCAATATTTGTATAATGCACTGCACATTTTTTTTGTCGAAACGAATGCCTTCTGCATATATTGTGTGATAAATCATTTTGTAACAATGGACTAGAGCTTGCATTTATAAACTGTCAACTGAAATAAAAAAAAATCCAGCCAGTATTTCTGACCTCTGAAGCGTCCTCAAAATCGGTTTTTTGTCTTATAAATATTTTTTATGTAGACAAACTATTAAAACGTATACAATGTCCCTTTAGGCTTAAAAAAAATGTCATAATTAAAAGGTACATATTTCTATCAGCACAGGCTGCTAATCAAAAAGAAAAGGAGTTGAACAACAAAATCATTTAAATAAAAGTTTTGTATAGTCTTAACAGCATAAAATAGCAAAATAAAATGACTTTTTTTACTGTTTTGTTTATATGGTAGATAAAAGCTTGATATATTAAGCTGCTCGTATCGTGTAATAATTTTGATTGCAAAAAAAATTCTGTTAGTCATCTTTTCAAAAAAAAAAAAAAAAAAGATCGCGTATTTTGGAATGTGAACCAAAATATCTAGTCAAAAAACGCGAAGACCAAAAACGAAGTTTTGCTTAAGTGTTGACAAAAACCTAACCTAAAAGCTCAAAAAATAATTTTTTTGTGTTTTTTTATGTATAGTACTAAAATATTTCCGTTTTTTTATTTATCAAAAAATTGCTTTAAATTATTCTACTATCAAAAATGAAATTTACAGCAGTTGTTCAATACGCATGTTGTAATGGTCACTTGAAATAATATCATATTAATTGTCGAATGGTACAAGAAATTTATAAGAATAATTGCAAATTTTTACAAAAAACTAGTGCATTTTTTTATGACCGAACAGCAAAGTGCAACCCTTTTGTGCCCCAAGATACAAACTTTTATACTTTTGTACTACCTGTGTAGTTTTATTGCAACAAGTAATAAAATAGGCGTAAAACGTGCATATTTTTCGTTTTTATGTTTTTCTTCCGCAAATAAAAACTAGTTAAATACTCCTTTTTGAGGGAATAAATACTTTAAATACTTTTATTTGATGTTCACAAATTTTTTTTTAAAGATTGGGTATGATGATTAAATTCTACGTTAAGATCCGGACCCGGCGCCCAGACTTAAAAATTTTGTAGCCGTATGTTTTCGGCTTACCTGCAAACACTTTTTAAAAATTTCTTAACTGTTGACTAATGTGTATGTGTGCACTTGTGCATAGACCAATTTTTAAAACTTGGTGTTTCTTTTTTTTTTGTAATATGGGTTGGGCATGTACATACATTTACATTTTTACACACATAAAAAACAAATATTATATGAAAAAATTTGCAGTTCGTTGAAAACTATTACAAGGCAAACAAGTAGAAATTTTGTATTTAATTATAGTTTTTATATAATGTATACCAGTTTTGTGTAGTTTCATTTTTTTTACAATGAAAAACAGCACACATAAACATTTTGCAATATATGAATACGACTAACACATGCAAGACAAGTTTTTTTTTTTTTTTTGATATAGATGGATACTTAAAAAAGTATTAAAAGGGATATTGTCAAGATCCGCAAAAAGAAAACTGTCATAAAACAGAATAACATGAATTTTGAAGAGCTGCTGTTTTTGCTACCAACTTATAAAAAATTATTTTTCACTACTTGTTGCTACAGCTCGGACCAATTTTCACGTCGTTTTATGCAGCACTATAACGTTTCAACCTCTATTAATGCGTAAATAATAAGTGCTGTTAATATGCATGTATGTTCACTACTCACGCAGAACTTAAAGTAGGTTGACGACGAATACCAGGTCCTCGTTACATCTCTATTTACATCGGTTCAGTCTTTTTTTTAGTTTAAATGTTTCTGCTATGGTGCCATCATTTTTATACAGTAGTAACATCTGTATTCATATGTTTCAGTGACAAAAATAAAAAACTGAATAGGTTAATTAAGGACAAAACGTTTAAAAGTTGCTAAAACATATATTCAAAACCTATATAACATCTCTGTTCAGGCAAAACTACCAGGGAACAAATTCAACAAAATCCTTTTTACAAAACTTAATCTTTGTTTTTCTTATCAGCGTGCAATGTATCGACCCATTTACAGTTCCTGTAATGTTTACTTATCACTTTAGGATCTTTCGGTTTTAGTTTTCTTTAAGTATACTATGCACCGAATTTAGCTTTTTTTATAAAGTGTCAAGTATACTTGACACTAGAAAAACTTATTTTACAAAGATGTCACTATGTTACACACCTAAAACTGTAGCATTTTTATGTCAAGTATATAAAACACTGCAATCATTTAAAAACGCCGTGTAAAATAAGTCGAAGAAATTGCAATTCTGTAATGACAACCGGATTATACATCTAATCGCAAGTAAAGCATATGTAATTTTAGTAAGTAGTTATAAGACAGAATCATATAATCAAATGAATATGCACTAAAAACACATTAAATGCGCAAATAGGGTTTTAAACACATTAATAGTTACAGACGAACAACCAATATTACGTATTTGCTTTTAAAGTGATAATTTGTTTGCATGAAGTAAGAGTTTATTTTATTAATTAGACTGATATTTGTTAAAAACACAAAATATCTGCTTTGTATTTACACGTATTTATACTGTCTTTTCTGTGCATGTATATTTAATTTTTTTAGTTTACAATTTAATTTTAATTCAAATTGCAAAAAACCAAAATTAATCCAATTTTTTGTATTGTATTTTATAACAATAAGCTCACTTGGTTGCATTAAGACAAAGTGAAAAACTTACAAAAAATATATTTTTGCAATCAAAATTATACCCACACATTAACAAAGAATGTTTTTCTACCCCCGGGTGTTGTTAAAGGGGTAAAGACTCTTTTAAAAATGGTTCACGTCACTTTCTCATTTTTCATTTTTTTTGCGGTGTATTTCCTCTTATAAATGCTTATTGTAGCAGGAAAAAACCTATACACTGTGACACTTGCTATTATTTTAGATATCTTGTAATAAAAAATTGTATATTTTGGCGTTCTATACTTCTAGAAATTTCTTAATAACTACCTTTATAAATTTTGCGGTATATGTCAACGGTTTATACCACTTATTTCTATATATAAAAAAATTTGGCAAATGATATGCAATCACTAGCGAATTTTTTTTTTCTTTTGCTATATCGGTACGAGATTTACACTCTTTTTGCTTTTTTTTATTGATATTTACGTGTAGATAAAGTCGGAAATATACGAAAACATAGATTACTGCAAAATACGAATATGCTAAGTTGTTTCTATTGCATCTTACTAAAATGGTTTTAAAGTATTGTTAAACCGAAATGCTATTGAAAAAATGTTTTTATCCCGTTTTGTGTCTCATATATATTTCCTTGAGCTTTTTGTTAAAAAAAATTCTCTTAAATACACTAGAAAAAACACTTTCTGTTATTTTTCTTATGGATATCTCCTTATAATGTCTATAAAGTTGTGACGGAACAGTATAATATTGACTAAGTCGTCAAACTATTGCAAGAAACAACTATAAACGTATACCAATGTATTGATAACAACAGAGCAAAATAAAAAAAAAGAAAGAAAGTTTGAAAGCGGAATGTCCAATATAACAATACGAGCGAAATACTAGTATGCAAAAATTTAGTGTGCAAATATTTATACAAAGAAATAACTTTTGTATTTTGGTTAAGTTTAACTTTTATTTAATGACGTGCTGTGAATTTTTGCAGCTGCGCAGTAACCAAATTGTCATTGCGTATAACAAATGTAGTCTCAAACTAAAAAAATATTCAAATAAATAAAATAAAATCAATTCGAACTTAAAAAAATAAAAATAGTTATAATATCCGAAAAATGAAACTGGTAACTTTTTTGTATATTTAATGTAAATTTGGCATCTAAAATTAACGGTATTCTTCAACGGTAAGTTTGTATTATCTTGTAAACCGACATGCTAGTAATTGTTCGATTGACGTTTAACCGCAGATTAAGCATTTAATAACACGGATAACCATTATTGTACGCAAAAATAACCTTTAAATGTTTTCATGTTGTTTTGCTTTTGTCGTGTAGTTTGCGCAAACTACCAGTAACTGCAGATGCATTTGTTTGTATGTTTTTCTTTTTTGCGTAAATTTTCTCGAAAACTAAACATTTTCGGTTTGACACAGGTATATACTTCAGGTCACAGGTTAATTACGTAAATTGACTTAAACTCGTGACAAAAATTTTTCGGTACTAGCATTGGTATTAAGTATTTTAAAAAATACCAATGAGGTAAAAAAAAATACAGCGTAAAATAAGCCGTAAGTAAGTCACCGTTATTGCACGGCGTCTGCAAAAAATTTTTGTACTTAACCTGTTGATAGTGCTCAAAATTCGTATTTTTTTGACGATGTTTTTTGTTATATAATGAACATATTTTACATAAAAATGAAATTATCCAGCATGCTTTTTTTTCACTGCAACTATCTTATATAGTTTTTTCTTTACACATTATGTAATGTATATGTTATAAAAAATTTTTACATGTTAGTTTTATTTAATTTTTTTGCCATGGCTTTTTTTTCTGTTCATAGTTTTATTTTTTCTTACCAAAACCAAAATTAAATTAAACAATTAAACAACAAAAAACACCGATCGATACGAAGACTGATGCAAAAAAAAGCCATTTCTTCCCCCTTTTTTGCAGTTTGTCGATTAAGTTACAGCTCTCTTACTAGAAATTTATTACTCTCCAACTCGTTTATGTCTAGCATATACACATGCAGGATATGCAATCACTGCACAGCGCAGCATATTATCTAAGAATATACGTGTTATGAAAATGGAAAACTAGTATAATACCTATGTGTTTAACTACGTTGTCTTGCATGCAAAACGCATTTTTTTAGGTTGTATATATTTTCAAATAGATACTGTGTTAATTTTTATTTTTTAAAAAATATGTCACATACTACGTTTAAAATAATTCTAAAAACCGCAACTAGATCGTTTATTTGTTTTTGTAGATAGTATATATTTGAAAAGGTCGACAGATACACTTTTTTTAGTGTGTTTTTTGTGACAAAGGATTGTAAAAGTTGTAAATAAAATTTGGGCCATAAAATCACAAAATCAGCGATTAGTATAGTGAAATCAATATTGTATTTTCTCTAAATCAGCCAATGTTAATAAAGTAAATTTGTCAAATACAAAATCAGCAAAAATTGTAAGCGTAAAAATATGGCGTAAAAATGATCGATACCTGCTTAAATTGTTTTAAGAGCAGTTATCTGCACAGTTGTAGTGTAAATACAGACAAATGTTGTTAAGTTATCTTTTTTTGTTTGTTGTGACTTTTTTATATTTAAAGTGTACCTATTAGCATCTCACTTAATTTAGTATACGGTGCAGAATAGACGCATAAAAGACCAAAAAGCAACAAAAAAAACAGGCAACACAAATCAATGTTTACGGTATTTTTTGCGTAGCAAAGTGCAAATATATATACTACTATATAGATGGTTTGAACGAAAAAGCAAATCGTGACAAAATCAAAACAAGTAATATCTACAAAAACCCTGTTTTTTAACAGCAAAGGATTCAAATACTTTTTAAAAAAGAAATAACCAATAATTTTGCCTTGGTATGTTTAGTATCATTTTTGTTTTTTTTTTTTAATTCGTGATAAGCTCCGATGTTTTAAGTCAGCTATATGAGTTTAAATTGCTAAAAAATCAACTCGAAATTACCTTTTAGTGTAAAAAATGGAAAACTAGTCAGATGCTTTGTCCAAACTAAAAGTTTATTAAAAAAGAAATCTGTATATTGTACTTTTTTTAAGGTTTCTATAATACAATATTATGACGAAGAACCTAAAATGTATCTTTTATTATAAAGAATTTTTGTATAACTCATAATTTATCTTTAAATTTGTTGACGAATGATCATGTATCTGCATTTACCAGGTAAACGGTAACGCCCTTATCTCTTAGACTTTTTTGTAAATAAATGACAAATAAAAATTGCACAAAATACCTTATAATGTTGAAATCTACTAGACAAAAACACACAGACTTTTTTCCGTAGTTTATCATCTAACAAATCTATATTTTTAAAAATATGTATATGTCAAAAATGCTGAAAAACCATGGGTTTCTAATTTATATTATTTTGTTATATGTACTGTATTAAAAAACGAATTCATATGCACAGAAGCTATTTAATCTATATTTTGCTGCTTTTTTAGCTGAAAAAACATAATTCATAGTCCTGGCACAACATTATTAAAATTATTGCATAATATGTCAAAAGGACAATTTCCAATGCGGTCTATGCAGTTTTTTTGCTTTATAACAATTATTTAAAGAGCGAAGCCGGTACCCCATACATAGATGTTCCGCATTAAAAAAATATACATAAGCAGAAAATAAAATACAGCAGCTTGTACATTGAGTTAATCTTTGTACCTAGCAATCATTTCTCTATATATTTTTAAGCTATATATTACATTATCGTAAACCGATATACTTGCTAAAGCCTTGCTTGTAATATTTAACCCTACATATAACTTATACACAGGCAAATAAACATATTTTTTACGCAATTCTGTACTTTAAATGTTTATTAAATATCTAAACAGGAATTAAAAAATGTGCATGTTTTGTATTGCTAAAAATGTTGTGATTTTATATGCACAGCGGGCAAAGAAGAGCCTTTTTTTTTGGTTATAAAACTGCGTACAAATTGTTTATCCCAAAACAAAATTTACTGATAAATTGTCAGCTAGTCAGTTAATACACTTAATATATTTTTAGAAGTCCGTTAAAAGTACATCTATTATAAAATTATTTCCTGAAGAATAAAATAAGTATAAATATCTATTTACTTAGTATATATACAATTGTTCACGACACGCGACATTTATATTGCGTATACTGTTAATATTTTTGCGGTTATACCAGACATACGTAAATGTTTTTTTTTGGTATATTTTGAGTCAGAATGCGTCATTTTTTGCGACAGATATATCTGGCGCATATCAAAAGACTTAATGATATAGAAGAACTATGGTGGTGCCCAATCCTAACTTAACATGGATGACAACGGGTAATATACCGGAAAGGCACGCAACTTTTATACTTATTGTGGCGCGCCCAGCCTGCCAAAATCGCGCCCAGCCTGCCAAAACCGCGTACAGCCTGCCAAAACCGCGCCCAGCCTGCCATTTCGGGTTTTATAAAAGCTAAAATAAAACCAGGATACACTCTAAAACAATTTATTATTTTTAATGTGTAAAAAAAATACAAACCAAAAAACACAAAAAGTGATCATCTTATCTTTTATTTTAAACGTTTTTTGAAAAATTAGAAAAACTAAAAAATAGCGATTTTATAAAAAAAATTATTTTTTATAGTAATATGTGGCATGTTTACTTATTTTTACCATATATTTGCTTTGCGCTGTTTACCTTAAATTTTCCCGATGGCGGGATGGGCGCTGATGGCGCGCTAAAATAATTAACCCGGCTGGACACAATTTTTATAACTTTTTCTGTGGACAAAAAATAAATATAATCAATTTCAAAAAAAACAAAAAAAAATATAAAAAAGCGATTTACCGGTTCATACCGAACCTTGAAATATTGCAATCCAACTGGTTTTTACGTTACCACATACATAATGTGAAGGCTTTCTATCTTTATTTGCATAAAACATTTGCATATTTTAATTCATGCGAATAATTACAAAAGCCTAACAATATGCAACTAGCGCAAACCAAAATATAAATTTAACAGACAAAAATTAGCCTTTTTGTGTATTTCTACCTTTTTTCATAGTAATTTGTATTGGAGTAATTTTTTTAGTTAAGTAAGTAGTTAATAGTTTTTAATGCGAGAGTATATTCTTTTATCTGCTTTATATAAATTATTCGTTGCAATATCGGCAGTAAATCAGAGGATTTTACTTTTTGTAGTATATTGGTAATTTGGGCCTTTGAACGCAAGTAAAAAAGTTATTTTAGTCTTTTTTTTTTACATTTATCGCTGTTGCATGTATCATTAAACTATCGCTGTTGCATGTATCATTTCTAAATTTTTGACAGCTTTATTATTTTTTATATAAAAATATATTGCAAAAAATATATGTTTCGAAAATGCATGTTGTTAAAACATTTTTTTTTTCGTAAAAAGCTTCAGGGTTATCAGTTTGTTGTCTTGTTCTGTATATTAAAAAAAGATGCGTACTAGAGTACTATATGCATGAAAACAACAGAATGTTTATAAAGTCAATAAAACTGTTTGCTAAATAGATAACATACCTGCGATCACATGTATTGTATAACAAGGTATATGCTGTTGTTTTTTAGTACAACGCAAAGCAAAAATCTATCATTTCGATTTTTTTTTGTAGTAAAAAATAAATTTAAATACGGTGTTTGTCAATAGATCTAATAAGTGAGTTTTAGTAGCCAAGGGTTGCACTGTCGTTTAATAAAATATTAAAATAAAGAAGTATGCTAAAAACTGACGTGCATACGTGCATTTACAAAATCTTATGTATTCTCTGTATACACATTTTAGGGTTTTATAAAAAAAGTAATACATAAATACTTTTTACATGCAATTTATCTGAGCACTGCGATTTCGTGATGACAATGTGTGCAGTAGATATATAAAAAAGCTGCTTTATTTTTTTGATACTTTCATAGAACCACACACAATGATTTGTTCTTTGAACATCGATACAAATGTTCATATTTAGATTGACGACATGTATTTTTTTTTTGCTGCCGTTTGCAAAGTTTGAGTTTTGTTCGGTGTTGGTTTCTATTACAGGGTTGTTTTTTTTTAGTTTTTTTAAAATATAGATATATATTTTGTTATAAAAGAAAAAAATTTTCGTAGTTTGTTCTTTAGTTTAAAATCTCATGCTATCTTTTTTTATGCATAATAAAGTATCCGATGAGCTGAATTTTGCAATAAACTGTACAATACGTGCGCATTATTGTACATTTTAGTGCATTTACATGACCTACATATATTTTTAAAAATAAAAAAAAATATTTTTTAAACCTTAACGCATTTTTTTGCATTTTTTATAGTAAAAAAAACCCCAGATAGTTACAAAAAAAGTATATAAAAACACAACCTGTACCATGCGATGCAAGTTGCAAGATTTGCACTATGGGGTATTTTCGTAGTAATTTTATATAGTGCAAAAACTACAAAGAGATAATAAAGAATTGTGTGTATTTATCAAGTATGCAAGTTTTTCTCAAGGGAACAATGTGATCTATGTCTTTTACAGTGATTTTTTAATGTTTTTTTTTCATTACAAAAGATCTGTGCCGCAGTGACGTTAATTAAATATAAATTTTATATTAAAATGATGTAACAAACTGTAAACAATCCAATATATATTTTTTGACACATTGCTTTTTTTCTCAAGGCAAATTATAGTTTTCTGTTATTTTACTATACGAATAAAAACTTTTTGAAATATAAGCTAAGCCATTAAAAAGCAAATAAAAGTTTGCAAAAAATTTTTCTTACTTAAACTAAATAATCATTCGCGTTGTAATTATTTAGGGTTTTAAAGCTCTCGCACGTAAGCACAAGAAAAGCTAGTTTATACATTGAGTCGTTAAATGTTTCTTAAAAAGGCTTTCATCGTAGATAAAAAACAAACACTTTAATACGTAATCAAAAAGTTTACCAAACATTTTTCTATGTGTATAATAGCGTTCGAAGCGTCACGTATACATACAGGTTAACTCATAAACGTTTTTGTTCAACAAAATAAATTATTTATTTTTGGTTGTAAAAATATAAAACTACAAAAAATTGAAACCCTGCATTTTTTTGGCAAAAATAGTGCATAGTTGTCTGTCTCTGCACAAAAAAAATTGCAAAAGGCATTTTTAGCCACAAAAAAGCAGTAATTTCGTTAAAAATAATAGAATCCCATTTAAACGTATATTTTTGTTTTTTATCTAACATCGTAAACAACCATTGCGATTGTATGCGTTCGTTGTTTACCAAAAAGTACCTGTGAACCTAGCACATGAAACAGTATCTATTTTTCCTGTGTGAATAAAGTTTACCATAACTTTTTACTATTTTGAAATAAACAATTTTTTTGTGTTTTGTGTAGCTCAAAAATAAATGACAGAGGATATTTCTTGACATCAAATTTTTTACAAATATTTTTTTTTTAATAAATCTGATGTTTTTTTTTTGGGTAACGGCTTTTGCTCAAAATTATAAAATTCATTGCATATAAAAAACCTATTTGTATACCCCTTCTTTAACAATATGCATGTTCTTCTAACGCCATACATTCTTAAGCGTTAATCGTTATGTTGTTACTGCACGATGTCGATTTCTTTTATAGAAATATTACACAAAAATACTTTTTTCAATGACTGCAACACTAATAACAACTATTTATTTTTTTTCCCTTGTTTCCAAAAAAACTGTTTTTTTTCGTTGTGTATATTATGTAAATTTTTTTGTTTTTTATGCCAATTAAATTTTTTTAAATATAAATGTGAACTGCTCAGATTTTTTATTAAAAAAAAGTTACCAAAACGATTGACAGAAACAGTAGAAAATCGCTTTTCTTGGCAATGTACATTCTATTAAATTTTCATTTGGTTTTACTAATCAAAAAATATTAAATTTACTTTTTGTTGTTCAGCCTGTTTTTTTACCATCTAAAATATATTTTACTTGGCTTTATCACATTGTACGTTTTTTTGTTGTTTTTTTTTGTGAAAATATCAAATAAAAACTTGAACTGCTTTACCTTCTATATAACACTATTTTTACTGCTTTTTGATTAGTTAAACCACTGACTACGTGTTGACCTGAGACGAAGCATTGGAATGCTAGAAGATATTTTAACCCTTGAATATACGTTTCAGATGTTCATTTACAATATAAAAAAATTGCTTTTCGCCGCATAAAATCGCTTTGAACTACAATTAATCTGTTTTTTGTAACCCACGTAGACATTACAACGCATAACTTTTGTCGTATAAGTAATTGTATTTTTTGAATATATCAGTAGATTTATATTTATCAAAAAATAACTCTTAAATAGTTATAAAAAAACGATTTTTTAAGTCATTGGCTATGTAAACAAAGTTTGTAGTGTTTAAAACATAACTACTTTTTTTTTTACATCAAAAAACTTTACAAAGTCAAGCAAGGAAGAGTTCGACATATTTTTTACTGTCTATACAGTTTTTCATTTGTATAAAAGTAATTTCCTAATTATAAAAAACACTTTGCTTTTACTTTTATTTGTAGTTGTTTTTTAGAAGTTATAAGAACATACAATTATAAAAAAAAATTCAGCACAAAAGAAATAACCATAAAAAATATATAATTGAAATAAGCTTTATTGCATATGAGCAGGCAATAAGCATATTTTTTTACTATATTTGTACAGATCTTTTGTTTACTACGTTAACTTATTTTGATCTATATTCATAGATTCACAGTGATGACTTAGATAAGACATGTTTCCCATAGCTGCTGTATGTAATTCATCGTAAAAATAGGATAAACGAGGCAAACTTAACGTTTTTTTAGTACGCTTGTAACAAATCTACTGCTTGCGAGTCTAAGAACTAAAAAAGACAAATAATTAAATAACAGTTTTTCACAGCAAAAAAATGTATATATATATATATATATATATATGTATAAATGTATATTCGCATATTTAAAAGTATATATATAAAAAGAAAATTCTAGGGTAAAATGGCCATCAAACCGGAGTTGTATTTTGTTATACATAAACATGTAAATTTAAAATCTAGATTTGTTGCTGTAAATATACTTTTAACGGTCAAGGAAAAAAAAAACGCTTGTAATTGCATTTTTGCGTGATTTGACGGTATAAACATGCCTTTCAACACATTATACAATTGTTAAGAAACGGATGTTTTAGATTAACGACTTTTTGAAATATAACACGGATTAAATATAGTTTTTTGCTAATCAAAAAAAAAAAACAGCTTTTTACACATATAAAACGTTTCATACTGTATTTTGTTCTCGAAGGAAGCAATTCACGGCGCAGTCGGCTAGTAAAACCCTGATCTATGCCGCTAGAAGAAAGAGAATAGCCTAATCATGTAGATAGCCTGAAACACTGTAACAAAATGTACACTAACTATTCTGTGGCGTCACAAGCAACGCTTTTACATTAGCACTGGAGCAAAAAAGTTACAGATGAAAGTTCGATGTTTTTTTATTATAGGGTGTAGATGCGTTTTTACGAAATTGAAATTAAAATAAGACAACTACCCAAGTGTGATGCGGTTGTTATTTATTACAAAAAAAAGTATGTCGACATACGGGTTAATGGCGAAATGTGCACGCAAAATGTACAACAAAATATAGCTGTAATAACAAATTATTGCACTAAAAAAAGTCAGCAAATTTAAAAATTGTACTATACCAGGTAGATATATGCTTATAAAATCAGTATGAATAATTTAATTTGCAAGGTAATAGAAGATATTACTGCTTAACTTACATTAATGTAAGACCGTGAAAAAAAAAATTAATATAAATGGCATATATGTATATAGCTTATATTTTATGCATCAAACAAAACTTTATATCAGTAAAACATCATGACTTTGAATATTAAACTGACACTTAGAAATTTGCAAAACAAAAATAAAAAGAATTAGAATTAACATCATAACAGTATAAAAAAAAGACAAAGTATAGACAGAATTCCTTCTAAAAACGAAAAAGCTACTTTAAATGCAAAACATAAAGGAAAATACAACCATAATTATTTACTAAAATTTTACCAATTGTATATGATGACAGCATTCTGTTCATTTCGATTTTGACTGGCAGAAGTATATAAAAAATGCAGATAATAAAAATTTTTATTGCATATTTGTGTTGAATAAAGTTGTATTCATAGGTCGTAAAAAGCAGTGGGGCTACACGGGGAACTTAAACCCTCTAAGAAGAAAAATGCCGCCTGATTTAAGACGTACAAAATTTTTGGCTCTTTTTTAAGTCGTGAATAGAATTTCCGAGAAAAATCCAAAAAGAAGCAAAATTTTTACAAATGCATTCCATATTAGGAAAATTCTTTTATTTTTTTTTCTAAAAGACGTTTATATTTTTTGAACCCCTCCCCCCTAGAAAGACAATCTGCCGACGGCCTTGGTATAGTAAGAAGTGTCGCAATGAAGTCTGATAGCAAAATTAAAGTAGCAAAGTTTTCAAATCATGGGTAGAAAAAAATACTACAAATTAATAGTAAAGATTATTTAACAATTCCAAATATGATAGTAAAAGTTACTCATACTTGACAAACAAACTATATTTTTTTGTATCACCATGTTTAGTGTAAATCGGTAGTGCCTTTGTAACGCGAAGACCCGGCAGTTAGATTTACGTGGTGTTTAAGTCTTAACACATACAAAAAGAAACCCTAAGTGTTCCAACTAAATAATAAAAAAAATAGCATTAGTAACACTTTACGACTCAGATCAGGTTTTAATTGCGATGCAATGACTAATGTTTGTTTATACCACCGCAAATGATTTAAAAAAACAATAACATATGTGATACTGCAAAAGATGACAGTGTATTAAACTATGTGAAAAAATGCCTACAGTGGGTTGAAAGAATATATTAAGCAGTAAAGCACGGTATATAAATATTTACTATCTTTAAAAGACTTTCATATATTTTTAACGGCAAAATACACTATATAGTTCTTTATATCTGTACAAAATCTTTTTTGAATAGTACTTTTGTACGACAAAGCATGCAAATTACTACGACAACAATACCAATTATAAGTTTTACTTATTCTAAGACAGATTGTAAGCAGCAGCTTTAAGATTTGGTTAAAGGAAATATTACAAAGTATACCAGATACTGAAGAGTTGTCTCCTTTTTACGATATTGTAGTAGAACTAGATACGGTTTCCTCTGTTGCTAAAAAACATTTCATGCGCTTAGTATATTTAAAAAAAAATACAAACCGAGTTTCACATATATAAAAAGCTTAAACAACAAACTCCAGTAGAAAACAGTATATGCATATTTTTTGTAAAAAGGAAACTCTAGCCAAGCGAAAAAAGATGTATCATCGGCAAAATAATTTACGTTTATCATTTAACAAAAACGAAAAATACATAATACACACACCACCTAAATAACATGATGCCTTTTATACGCATTTTGTTAAAAATTTCGACTGATAGGTCGAAACGTCTATTTTGTTTTCTGCTTTATAAATATATATCAAAAATATATTATTATTGTAAATAACGTTTTTTAAGCAACACTGTGCAATGTTTTTAGTTGAATCTATTTTGCTGTATAAAGTTATTTTTGTGCATATCAATCATGAACAGTATTAATTAGTAGTTTGCATACATGGGGCATATATTTTGCGAATATAATATAAGGAAACACAAGAGCATTACATGGACATAAAATTACTTCTCTTGATAAGCTTTAAATAAATAATTTTTGTTAAGCTGAAAAGGAGGCTCTAGTATGCGAGCGGGTAAATCACAATGATTTTGTCAGGGCGGAATTACAATTATTTTTCGGTTTGAGTATTTTCTTTTGCGCTGACATCGTTAAGACGATCCAATTTCATTTAAACTTGATAAGGGTATAGTATAAGTAAATTCGAAAAAAAATATAAATCATGCACGATGGCTGAGTTTTCTCACGACAGTGGTTGCTCGGAGCTAGTGCACTTAATTTATATTGTTTGTGTATATGAAGATATGATGAAGTAGCGATAAGAACATAGATTGAAAAAATTTTAATCGGAAGATTTTTTTTTGTGCTGTAAATAAATTTTAATTTAATTCGATAATACTTTTTAAATCCTAAAAAAGACAATTTTATACATAGAAAAAGTTCGCCAAGAAATAAGTTTTTACAAAAATTCTATTACAACAACAAAGAAGAGCCTTGCAAGGATATGGTATATTAAAATCATATTTAAAGGCAGTCTGACGGTCATAAATTACAAAAATCATACGAATAAAAAATTTCTTTGCGAATTATTAAACAAATGAAAAACATGATAACGTTTCGATTTCAGCTAATAAACTTTCTGGAATAAAAACTGGCTTGTTGTGTAAATTCTGTGAGTATCATACTGCAATAATTCTGTACCAAAAGAGCAAAATATAGTGTTAACAAAGACAGAAAACACATTTAAGGGCCCTAAAATGCAACTAAACTGCCGGTTCAGTGCATTAATGTCTTATGTATTTACAATGTAAGAAATATATTAGTATTTACTAGAAAAAAATGTCTATTTTATAAAACTGATATTCAATATACTAAACAATACTTATTATAAACAAAAGACCACAAAAAGAAATTGCCCTATATACAGCATACGGGTTGTAATTTGCATTCTAATTTTGCAGAAGATATGCTTATATAGTTTATTTTGACTTTGGATGGATTGAGTTTTTTTTTTGCGTATTGGATATACAAGGAGACAAACCGAAATAGCAACAAACGCGATTTTGTACATATGCGAATAGGTAATGGCAAAAAAATTCGTTCGGGGTGTTTTCTTTTTTGATTTTTTACGTGCATGTAAATTTAAAATATCTTTATTTTATAAAAAGTACCTTTGGGTTTCCTTGTGCTGTTTATAACGTCGTATTTTTTACCCGGAAGCATTTGTTATTATGATTAGCACACAAAAAAAAATCAAAACATACTAATACCCGTGCAATGAATTAGTCATACTTAAAGCAAAACAGCCCACAGATGAAAATAAAAGATATATTCAGAGTAAACATACTTTAAAAAAATATTTTTAATGCATTTTATGCACAAAAAATAAGGTTAAAATTTGCATTGATGAAAAAAAAATTCTTATAATAAAAGAAGTAAAAAACATGAACATTCTTAACAGAGCTTGTTAAAGATGCTTAAGTAACGCTGCTTTACTCTAAATCTGCAAACACTGTTGTTTTTACTGGGATTATGACTGGTTTATATTTACTTGCTCAGTAAGATGCTCTTAGAGCTTTGTATAGATTAGCATTGTGCACAAAACCGCATTGTTGTAAACTAAAAAGTAAACAATTTATGCGACAGGTTAACGTAAATAAAAACGACGTCTGTTATAAAGAAACGGGTTTTTTTATGTGTAAAAGCACGATTGCATTTATATAAAATACCAAAGGATAGTTAATTGTCATGACGATCATTTTTTTGCATAATATTACATATTCGTTAGTTTTTAGACATTTATCGCATTGTATACATAGCGAAAAATCTAATAAACGTACATCCAAAGAAATGAGTTTAAAGATTCTGCAACCTTGAACTAAAAAAACAGTTTTGAAAGAATGTAGTAAAAAAAAATATTAAACATAAATTATTGTGCAAAAAAATTACTTGTACATAATATTTAAAAGCTAACCCAGGGATTTTACCAAACAAAGACAAAACGTCAGGTCCAAGTGTCATTGACGTCAGTGGCTTACCCAGAAATTTGTTCAGCTCAGGGCTTGTCAGTGTTTTTTGACAAAAAAAAAAGGGTTAAAAACCCGATTTATGACGTGAAAAATCTAGATTATTTTTATTGGAAAGTTTCGCGTTTTTTATATTTTTTATTGTAGATTTTTTTTCAAAAAAATCTCTGCACAAAAAAAAGACCCCCCTTGAATCCAGGGGCGACTTTTTTTCCAGGGTAGGCCCGCCCTGCCCCCCCATTTTCTGCCCTCCCCCCTAGGTACTGCACTGATTGACATGCCCAGCCGCAGACCCAGTTGCAATTATATACAAACTAAATGTTGTAATGGTACATCCTTTTTCATGCTACGATAAACAGGTTGCCGGCTTTTTGTACAAAAGTAATAGTAGAAAAATATGCAAAAATCATTACGTCAAATGTGATTTTCGTTTTCTTGGAATCACAATATCTTTTTTTTACAATGACTTCTTACTTTTTATTTACTTATTTTTTTGGTTTTTACATTATATAGGTTTAACGTGGTCATAAATCTAAAAAACAAACTTTTTCGCATTTCGTCACATCGATATCTTAATCATCCTAAATAAACTTTTACTTTTTTTGCACAATTAAGACTTGATTTGTATTTAATTACCTTATATTTGTTTTTTTTTATGGGCGAATCTAATATTTACTTATTAAACGTTTTTCAAATGTTTTTTATGTCTCTTTAAGAGTTATTTGCGTTTTTGAAGGCCTCTGTAAGCAATAACGGCAAAGTTTAGGCCGTTGTTATGTTTTGCAATAAATTTTTTGCCTAAATACGCATTTTAGATTTACAAAAGCTTGCTACAAGTGAAACTTGAACACAAAAAAAACACAGTATCTAAATTTTACGCCAAAGATAAAGTATCGTTTTTTGTTAAGTTTGTAAATTCTATAATCATCTAGCGCCTATTAGTGTAGGGTATTTTATCAATATGCGCTTTTTTTGTTTTTTTTTTGTAGGAATCACAGCAATTGTACAGTCGTAACTATCTGCATTGTTGCTATAATTAGATTTGCGATATTTAGATTTGCTATAATTAGATTTGCTTGTAAAAACAATATCATTGCTGTTAACTTTACATTCTTTTTATTTAAAACGTTTGCGTGTTGTTTAAGAGACAGAAAAATGACACCATTTTTACTAAATTCACTCAGCCACTTTATTTTTGTGCAAAAATCTAATTTTTTACGTGCAAAAATTCAATAGGCAGTTTACGGTAAATAAAATTCTGTCGAGTTGCAGCAAGCATTGTATTCAAGCAATTTTTCAATAATTTGAACAAAAAATATTACTAAGCGCATAATGTAAAAAAAACTTTTTTATGCCAACAAAAATGCATACTATGATTGTATAAAAACATTTTGTTTTTATGAACATGGATTGAATCATTTTTATAAGAATATACTTATAAGTATTATGTAAACAAAAATTCGTTTTTTTATTATCGTGTAATGTGGGTTTTTTTTATATGCTAGCTATAATATTCGTTTCTAAGTTTTTTTAATCCGACACGAACGTACAAGGTGAATGATTATAAAACCACACATCCTAAGTCAATGTATTTAATTGTTTTATATCTTAACTAGGAAAAATGCATTCCTTTTATTAAATAGCGAATTCAAAGTAAAATTACAATTAAAGCTATCAGAGCGTTGATCTACATGACGATAACAGGTTGTTGTTTTTCTACCTGAATTGTTTTAATTTTATGGATTTTTGTGTTGCCGAAACTGTTTTGCAATGTTGTAGCCAGGTTTTTACATTATCGTCATACCAAAACTAACAATAATAATTGTTAAAGATACCCGAACCTTGAACTTTGATTGTTTTTTTGGTAAATAATATACACTTTTTTGTGTTTCAAATTATTAAAAAAAACAAACTTTATAAAATGTATATTAGACGTTTTAAAACATATCAATTGACGTTTGTGAACGTTGAATACACACATGTAAAGTTTGGCGTCTGTCTGTTACGCTTAGATCAGGGGAATTTACCGTTTTCTTAGAATATAAAACTACCGATATTGTCAAAAAAAAGCGTTCTAATAAATCAAAAACCAAACATATACACTACAATACAAAAATAGGTTATTTTGGTGCAACTCGAATTGTTTTAATAATCGAAAATGCTATAGATTTTACCGCTGTAAAAAATATATTTTTTCTAGAAATCATAGAATATATTAATGCAACAAATGGCTTAGTTTTTGCAGTTTAAACAACTGAATTACAAATATATGCAAATTATCAATCGGGCTTTTTTAAAAAACAGAAATTCATACATAATAACCTGATGTTTATCTGCAGAAATGGCAAAAAACGATACAGAACAGCAGCTTTACAATATTTATACATGGTGTTGTCTCTAAAAAAACAGCTACCACTGTGATAGATAACTTTTGACATTAAAAAAAAATATTTGTTTTGTTGCAATGCTTTAGTTTTATCACATTTTACGTTTTTATGTGCAACCCAAATGTCTCAAGTAGCATTTACAGAATGAAAAAACATAGTGTTATCTTTCATTGCTATAAACATCTTTCAAGACAATAATTTATTTATTTTTGACTTGTGTCGGACACATCAAAGCATTTAAGAGTATTATAGATAAAAAAAGTTATATTAAAAAAAAAATTTTATTGAATACGCTTTTGTCACAACAAAGTATAAATACTTCTAGCAAATTGTGATAACCTTTAGATGCATGAAACAATAGTATTTATAATGATTTGTAATATTTTATGCCGGAGTGCTATGCAAAACTTACAGATAACGTCCCAGTTTGTACGTGTATGCATAATTTAAATTACTGAAAAAAATATAACACAATAAACTCTGGTTCTTTAAAACGCATATAAAAAGCGTTTTTGTTGTTCTTGGGCATTTTCTATAAAAGAAGGTTTATCAAACAGTTATCATATTCATCCGTATGTTCCAATAGCATTTTTTTCTAGAAAAAATGATTACTATGCGTGCTTGTTGTTACAACTAGGGTTAAAATACTATTTTTGTGGTATTTTATATTAATATTTCTTTGAACTATACTTAACAAAAAATTACGTGCATACAGTGATAAGAAATTTGGTCTGTGCAAAATTACAGTAAAACAAAAATGTCGTACTTACAGTTTTTTTTTTTTTATTGTATATTTAAAGCTAGAAAAACATACAACTGATGTAAAAATACTAACAAAAGACTTCATGTACTTTTTATACGTTTTAAAATACATGTTCAAGTGCATGCAATGGACACTGTAAATAAATTCGTAGTGCATTGATATGGACTCTTGCTTGATGCAATTTTTTTGTAAGACTTATAATGTCGAAGATGTTTTTTTTTTGTCAAAGCTTGTAGTTTTATTTTTATGCTCCATGTATGAAAAATGTCAAAAAACCCGTAAATTATACTGCATGCTTAACGTGACAAACGTCTACAGTACTTTAATAAATTATATTTTTAACGAAGTATACATTTTTTTTCTAAATAAAGAGTTTGTAGGTTTTTTGTATTGTCGTCGACAACATTTTGTTTGTTTAGTAGAAGTTAATAAAAGATTACATCTTAATTTTTTTTAATATATTTTTGCTAACATAAAAAAAAAAGGCGGATTTGACAAAAAATTGCAATCATACAAATTTTTCGTCTTTTTTATTTAACTCTTGAAGCAAAAAAAAATCATGTGTTTTTTTGCAAAAATAAAGGAAATTTCCGTCATGGCTAAAATGTAAATTTCTATTACTCCACGCACTGTTAAACCCGTCACTTGCCATATATACAAGTAAAAACAATTTTCGTTTAATTTGCTATTTTGTCAGCTGTTTACAGTATTTTTTTTGGGCAAAAATCGAAGTTTCTATGAGCCGAAAAAAACAAACCTTGCTATTTTTAATATTATTTGAGCTAACGACGACAATTTTTGTCATTTTGCCGTCGAAGTTAAGCGAATATGCTGTTTTCATGTAAGAATTACACTTAAAATATTACAAAAAACTATTTTTTAATTAATTTTTGTTTGCTTCGTCTGACAAAAACCCAATGTTGGTAAATAGGGCTTAACAGTTCTATACCAAATTTTTTACTAGATAAAAGCTTTTTTAAAAGTAAAATATTTGTTAAACAGGCATATAGTAAAAACATTTATATAAAAAAATATTTATACGAGTACAATACATCTTTTAAGTACAGATATTCTGTTTGCAAATACATGTATGTAATACTTTTTGTTTTTAGACAAGTTGCATATCAAATACCCATTTTTTTTATACAAAACTTTATTATTTTTTTCATAGAAAACAAACTGCATTCTGGACCAACGATTTACAACCGGTTTATGCATAAAAAAACCGCAAAAGCGTTTTAACAAATATAAATGACTGCTCAGGTTCTACTTAACGCAAAAATGGGTTGTACTGGCCTGGAAAAACCTTAGCCACAACTCTCTTATACCACAGATGAAACGGATGCACAGTTATACACAATTTAATTTCTTAACTGATTTTTTTTCTTTTTAAGATTCAGGATACTGTGAACGTATAATAATTAAGAAACTACAGTGCTTTAGTATAAATAACATAGTATGAATTTTAAATACAACAACCAGTTTTTTTGTAAAAACAATATCCGAAAAACGCAAAACACAAACGAAATAGAAAATGGTTTTCAATATCGTATATACCTGATTTAATTTTAAAAGCATATGTAATATTGACGCATCTCTTGCTGGCCTAGGCGGCGTTTGAACACAAGAAAAAATTGACTGGCAGTCGCAATCACGTGGTATACATTTATGAAGAGTACTAACGGTTTACATGCAACGACGACAAATTGTCACTTTGAGGGGTATGTTATATTAATGCCGTATGGGTAGACAACTTTACAAACAATAAACAACATACAGCTATATTTACGCTTAACAGAGAACGGGAATACAAAGCCTTCTAGATATTAGACGGTTTTAGTTAAAATGCAGGTTGACATGTACAAAAACAGCAATTGCGTTTTTATTGGCAGCTCACGCGTTCAGGCAAGCACGAACATATGCAAAAAATGCTCAAAATATCAATACAATTAAAATCGTGTCAAGTGAGACAAATTTTTGTACTGGCTCATAAAAAACTATAGATAAACGCATTAAACACTTTTCTTTTCTATAGATAGCATAAATTATAAGATGTGGTGACTTTAAAGAATTGAAAATCACAAAACACAGACAACGAGTTCTTTCTTAGTGTCGAATGTATCAGAAGTCGGCTGCGCAGTAAGCATCACAACCAGGGGTGATACTCTTAAATTTTTTCAGGGGGAGGGGGGGTAGGTCAAAAAAAAATAAATTTTTTTTGTCTTTTTATTAGGGCTTAAACCACAAAAACAATGTTTTAAAAATTTTCTAAGGCGAGGTTAGACACTTTCTGACCCCCCTTCCCCCTTCTCCATGAGTGCCATCCCTGATTACAACACAAAATACGAACATCAAAATAATTTGGATGATAGCATATGAAGCCTTAACAAAAATCTGAGTAAAAAGTATAAAATTGTAGACCTTGTTTTTATTAGTATGACTTAAAATTAAAAAAGCAAATGTTATACTTACTCTTGTCTGAAGCAACCAAAGTATGGTATAAAAAACCTATGGGAAAATGAATAAAAAAATTAATATTAAAAAACGCAATAAAAAATAAAATTGCACCCCTTATAAATTTTTCTGATATGCAACCCAGATGACATAATTGTTTGTATGTACAAATGTAACCTAACCATTCGAACCTGTGCGGCATAATCATTTACCTCGCAAGCTATACGCAAAAACTATGAGACATAAACAAGCTTTAAAGTGACTATTTGGATTACTTTGTACAAAATGAAGTTTTATTTGTCGCAATAATTACGGATAATGACCTTAAATCGTCAATGATATACCAGTAATTTATTCGCGCTACAACATTGTATACAAACTGTACTTGTTTATTTTAAACTATAAAACTTGGAGTTTCAAAACTAAAAGGCTTTTAAATGTGTGTGCTGACTTGCAAAATTAAAACAACGGTAAGCATAGTAAAAAGGTGTTATACTTTAATGAACGCGCAAATATAGGAATCGTATTCTTTGCCTTAACAGTCAAAAATTACGATAATTAAAAAAAAGTAGTATAGCGCTGCTTTATATAAAAATAAGAAAAAAAAATATGCTGATAAATACATAATTACCTAGCTTTTTTTTCTTACACAGACGTTGTTTTTAAAAACACAAAAAGTTTTGAGCAAAAGCAATTTTGTGCACAAGTGTTTATGGTTTATTATATGTGAAGAATAGTACAATAAAGGTATCATTGTAGACACGTCATATTTTAGTGACCTAAAAAAATACTATCTGGTATTATGTAATAAAAAAAAAGAACTGTGTAAAACTACACGCAATTTTTTGCTTAAACCTGAATTGCGCTTTTCGTTTAGTTGCTCGATTAGACATACAGTATGCGCTTTTTCCCACTTTTTGACCATGGCACAACTCGGGTTATAACGTATAGCGGTGCATCACAATGAGGATACATAATACAAGACTCGACAAAAATTTAAAAGGAAAAATACAAAAATAAATACGTTGTATTAGCTTTTTTATGTTTTAAAATAACTATCGTTGCAGCCGGTTAAATAAAAGCACTACATGTGACAGCAACTGCTAGAAGTATCTGAAAAAAAGAAATGCATAATTGTAATTTAAGTCCTTAACTTAACAGAAACATGGCAAGTAATAAAGATAATCGTATAGGTAGCCGGCCTGCAAACTACGTACAAAACAAGCAATATTAAACAGCATACGTATTTAAGTGTACAGCAAAAAAAACACCTACGGGTTGTGCCATTGCTAATAAAGTTTCTACCTGAAAAAGTGTAAAATAGCATAGTTTATTTGTTTCTTATTGTTGGTGATAGACATAACAGTGTCCATCCCCTTTTTTCTACATTCAAGTACAATAAGCAAATATAGGCTAAAAACAAGATTTGAATGTCGCAAACGCTGTATCTCGGCAAGATACGTCGTTTGCGCATACTGGCGGCCGTTTTGAAGCATTAAAAGCAATATTAATATCTATTCAAAGATTTTGGTTTATACAGCAAAAGTTATGACACATGATTTGATGTCTGATAAATATATATGTCACAAAAGTGATTCGTCAATATATGTGCTATATAAGCAATGGTGTTTTAAATAAACAGTTAAGTTTAGAATGGTTTTTAGTATGAAAAAAAAGATTTCCACGGGCTCATCCAAAACTTATCTCCCAGATCACATAGCAAACAAGTAAGTAATATTTTTTGTCATTCTTTCTAAATAATGTTAGCATTAACATATAAATTATATGAAAAGGTTTTTTGCAAAAAGAAAAAAATGTGCTTAAACAACAAAATATATGTTATTATTGTTTGTATCACAAAAACCTTAATGATTCGTATCTTAAAAAAAAATGCCTGGTAATAGAACCGCGTTCAAAAATAAATTACTTTTTTTGTTTTTATACACATAAAAGTTGTATGTTGACTAACTAACGATTTTTTTCAGTCTTTTTTTTCCTGTAACTATACCCATAGAGTGTTTCTTATAATACACAAAATGAACACTTATATACTACTTTCGCATCATACAATACACAGATAAGTTCCCTACACCTTTCGAGGTTTATTTCTATATATTTTTTTATTATAGTAATATAATCTACAGTGAAATTCAATTAAACCTCAATCTTTAATACCGGATCATAATACATGGCCCATTTCACATTACCAGTATACGAACCTAAAATTAATTGGGCATTCATTTATGTTGTATTTGTAAGACACGCAGTTTTTGAAGTCATTTTATGGCTTCAAATTAATACATAACTATTTTTACAGTTATGTAGAGATATTTGACTTTTTTGCTACAAAAGCAATGTGTTGTTTTTGATGAATACATTGTTTACAGCGCAGCAATCTTTTGCTTTTTACGTGCAATAGTTTTGGTATAATTCCAAAAACACTACACATTGGTTCAATTGTCAGTAATGGTTGTTTCAATTTTGTTTTTTTAGTAGGAGTTAATATAGAAAGGAAAAATGTAAAAACTGCTTTTAAAAAGTTTGCATACTTTTTTTTGTGCTCCACGTGTCGTAACATTATTGAATAATATAAATGTAAAGCTTGTAAAAGTCTATTTTATATAGTCTCAAAAGGTTTTTTTTGCCGGACACATTGAAAACTGTATATTTTCAGCTGCGATACTTTAATAGATTCTATTAATTTACGCAATACATATAAAAAAAATAGAAAATGTCAATAGAAATTGCTGTATATTGCAATTTAGTAGCTCAAATAACACTAAATATTAGTTTGAGTTTGTATATAAACATAATCTAATATTCGGATATTTATCTCTTGTATATGTTTGTTGCAATATTTTACATAACTGTTAATACTTATTATTGCTGTATAAAATTTGTGCGTGTTTAAAATAGTTTTTACGATAAGTATACTTAAAATAGCACTTTTTATATTTAAAGAAAAAATAAAACGTATACATAATTTTTATTTTAGACAAGCTGTTGTCATTGTCCAGTAGATTTTATATTATTTTTCGGACATCCGCTTTACCAGATGTACTAGAAGATGGTTTTAAAGTGGTTAAAAATAGATGGTATGTGTTTTTTATCGTATTTTATTTACTATCTACGCTGTGCAAGTAAGCAAGAATAGATAAAGCCGTAATTTTTTTACTATATGTTTTATTTATTACAGCCTTTCAGCCAATATATATCTCTATATTGAAAAAAATTCATATTCTATAAATTAAAACAAAAAAGCCATATTAGTATTTTCTTATGCTAACTATACAAAAAGTGACATTTTTATATTACCCGTACAAAACAAACCACATGCGAACAACACTTGAGGTACAATATAGTAACACCGGCAGAGTAAAAACCTTAGATATAAGACTTTTACTATCTATATTCAAAAATAGAAAAAAAATGTAGAGGACAGTAGAAAATTGCCTATAAAAAAACTATGTATATATTGTGACTGTTTTATCTAATTGCATGATATTTTACGTATGTTTTTTTTACAGGATAAATATCAATCTGTCTAATTTATCCTTTTAAACGGCCTAAATCGTACCCATCCTAAATAAATATGAGTAGATTGCACGGGTCTGAATTAGCCTATAAAAAACCGACCCGGCCAGCACGCAAGTAAAAACTTGTTTTTACTCTGGGTATTTTTTTGCTATTTTGAAAATAAAAAATTTTATATAGCTTAAAAAATTTTATTTAACCTAAAAAAACGATTTTCGTTTTTTTTATAAAAATAGTAATAAACCCGAAGGTATTAATACCCGAATATGTAAAAAAACAGCGTAAAAAAATTTTCTGTATGTAAATAAAAACTTAATGCAGCTTTTATATACGGTTTACTGTTTTATTACAAACCTAGAAATGAAAAACGCTCTAAAGCTGCACCTTAAGGGTTTCAGGGTGTAGCAGAATTATTGTTGTAATTATACCGAGATTACCCCTGGGTTTTTTGGCGTGAATTAAATTTAAGTAAAGATTGAAAACTAATTATTAGAGAATTGAAAAAATGATCCTTTAGTTTATATTG
This sequence comes from Agrenia bidenticulata, assembly GCA_034694785.1. Taxonomy (NCBI): domain Eukaryota; kingdom Metazoa; phylum Arthropoda; class Collembola; order Entomobryomorpha; family Isotomidae; genus Agrenia; species Agrenia bidenticulata. The sequence goes on from JAQFYM010000904.1 coordinate 28,975, forward strand.
CTAGTATAAATTTTTTAACCCAAGCATTTACTGACATTTTCAAATGACAAAAATAGTGCGGAGATATATGCAACATAAAAAAAATATCTGCAAGCAAGCTTTCGTAATTTTGGCAAGTTTTTTCTGTCGTGTTTGCATATTTATGCAATGTACGCACAACGAAATGTCACAATTTTATTAAAATAAAAACCGCAGAAAATAAAAAAAATGCTTTAAGGAAAAATTTTATTTGTGGATTTTATATATTTAATATTTTTTGCTATATAAGAATAAAATCATTGCCTTTAACAGCAGTCATACAAAACCAAAAATGAATAATACCTTAATATAGAAAAAAAAAAATCAGATCAAAATTACAAGTTTATACAGTACACCTCGAGGTATTTTTTGTACGCAGTTTTTCTAGCGATTCAAAACTGAATCCATTGTTTTTTTAATTAAACTTATCAATTATTTACTTGCTGATACAGCAATAACTATTTTATTATACTTTGTTGTACCGAACTTATCTTAAAGAATTTTTTTTCTTAACTGCACATTTTAAGTTCTTTTAAAAAACAACGTTTGTAATTGTAAAATATAAACTGCAGACTTCAATATGATTTATTGACCGTATTATATAGATAATTATTTTGGTAATCTTTCAGTTGTATATTTTTTCTTTTTTACTCAGTTTAAGAACATGTTCCAAAATTTTACCCATGGTTATTTTTGCCTCAGTTTCAAGGGTCAAAAATACCCATGGATATTTTTACCCATGGACAAAAAAATCGTGTATAATTTTACGTGTACCCATTAGTAAAATACCCATGGTTATTTTTTTTGTTCTTTTTGAGACCCATGGAGAAAAAAATTCTCATGGGTATTTTGATTAAACTTGAATTTCCAAACTAATAAATATAGCGAAATGACAAATGAGACTAATAAAATTTAAATCTTTACATAATAATTTTATTAAACGTAAAAATTAAATATAACAACAACTATAAAAAAAACTTAACTCATAATATATAGACATTGTTACAAAAAAAATCTAGTACATTAAATAAATCTTATTTTATATGAAATGTAAAATAATAAGCTTGTAAATACTAAAATCGGCTGTTAGAAATGCATACTATAAAAACAGACTTTTTAATTGTTGTTGTTTTATAACAACAAAAATGCAACTTGAAAGTAAGTTTTTAAATTCTACTTCTATAGTTATGCTACAAGCAAGGATTTGACACTAAATACACAGACAAGATAACATTGATTGTGTAAACCTTCGCCTAATTGTAACATAACGTAACAAAAACACGTTCTTTTATGTCATTTATGATATTATAAATTATAAACATTTACATGTACTAGAATTGTTGTAAAAATGTAATTATAAGTATTGTAGATTTAACGAACATAAATGTCAAATGAATGATTATAATAATATCATTTGTAGAAAAAATATGAGTCATATATTAAATTTTTGTGTGCATTGATCCAGGAAAGGCAAATTTACGTTTTAATTCCTCGTTTTATTCCATTAGATAAAAATTTTATGCGATAATCATAATATATATATTGCATTTTGATGTCATTCTAAAAAGTAGACATAAATTTATGCAAGAAGCACTTTAACTACATTTTAGGCGTTATGCCAAGTCCTACGAATTTTAATTACATAACCCATGGATTTTTTTTTTGTTTTTCTATTGTTAACCCACGCATTACCCATGGGTATTTTACCTATATGTAAGATAACCATTGGTAAATTTTGGCACATGCAGTTCATATGACTCTATCATTCTTTATTAAATATGGGGTCAATTAATTAGACGAAAAATGCTAGCCTAAAATACTACATTTATTTATTGATATTTATGATGCATCTTACCGTTTTTTTTAATGGCAACAGTAGCATCGGGTGTTTTCTAAATGCCATTTGTAAGAGACGTGTGATTTTTGAATACTTCTAGTAGTTTTGGTTGTAATTCAGGCGTTTTTTTTCGTGATCTGGAATTTATGTGATTTTGCTAGAAAGAAGATATGCGTTTATAGTTTTGTGTAAAGACATATATTTTAATAAATAGACCCGTAAAATATTTTCAACTAATTATAGAAAAAATATTTGTTAGTTTTGTGTTGTTTTTTTCAATATTAAATAAGTCAATTAAAGATCGTACCATTTTTACATAGAAAAATTTCGTATGTGTTGTTGCTTATTAATTGTCGATTTTACAGATAAGCGTTATTTTTATTCTAGTGTATTTGTTATCTATCACAATTTTTTATCGACCATAACAAGTTTATAAATATAAGTAATCAACAAATGTCTTAACTATAAAAGCCATGTGTTATAGCAATTCTTGTATTGCCAATTATAAGCCGTTTGCATATAATATTAACAACAAATTAAAGATATATTTAATTTTATTTAATTAATAATTTCTTATCATATCGTGCATTATTGCTATATACGTAAAAAAGCGACATTATGTAACCGCATATAAGTTTCAAGTTTAAAGTGTGCTTTATTTACGTAGAAACTTTGATTATTAGCGTTTTTAAATGCAACGTGCAAAACATATTTTCGTTAAAAACAATAAAATTCAAAACCCCGCATGAAACAATAGGTATCGTTCTATGGTCTTCTTTACAGATCCCGCAAAGCAAAGGCAAACTATATTTTAAACGTTGTTTAAACGATTTGTATATTTTTTGATAAAAAACAGCTAAAATTACACGCGGTTTTTGTGTGATATTTATTTAAATTATAATTGAAACATACAAAAAACGTAGAAAATGTTAGTCTGTACTGTATCTTACATTATAAATGCCAGAAAACCGTATATATACCGACATTACTACTGATTTTTTTTTAGCGTTTTTGCATGGGTTTTTTTTTAAAAAACGCTAGTGCTTCAGACGCTGTAGAAAATTTTTCTTTGTGTAGTATTTTTTGCATATTTTTATTTACAACAATTTTCTTAAGTCATTCGATAATATTAAAAAATGAAATTTGCAGTTAACGAAAAGGTATAAATATATTGTAAATATAAATAGATGTGTAATCACTGCATATATACTTTTAAATATCTTTTTACAGCAAGCATGAAAGTTTTTGCTTCTTTTTACCGTTTTTTTTGACAAAGTGACTTTTTTCAAAAAAAACCCGGAACCCTAAGGTTCCCCGAGGCCCCAGGTTTTTTTTACAAGAAAAAAAAAACGGGGTATTAGCACGGGGTTTTGTAGGCCCTTATATAAACTAAAAAAAGTATTCAATCTACGTTCCTGCATCTAAAAATGTTTTTTTGTAAATTTTAAAAATTCCAAATCCAAGGAAGCATCTTTTAAAGATCTTGTAAAACAAAAACCCGTCTTTTCTATAAGTCTTTTGTTGTCCGAAGGGTCAAAAGACATATGCTTGTAATTTAATACTTGAAGTTTGCAAAGTCTTTAGAAAGACTACATACCATAAGCTACGTTTAAAAAATATTGTATTGCAGGTGCATTTAAAAACATGAAATATGAATTTCAAATTTTCACATGCACATTTAAACGAGTTGTGCTGTTTGAAACGCACGGTCGTGTATATATGTAAAATCTGTATTGTGTTACAAGTCGCATTTTAATTTAATATTAAAATAAGTGGCCTAGTTACAACTTAATATATTTATACATTTCCCTTTCTTTTGTTCTTTATGAACTATTGTTTTTTATTACTAAAAATCTTATGTCATGTGTCGTTATTTCAATTAATGTTTGTTTTTGTTGAATTTTTTAATAATTAGTTTTTAATGCATGAAATAAGGTAAAAACTGTTAAAAACTACAAGATACGTATTTTTACTCGTTTAGTGTATTAGAAACAAAGGTTTTGTAGCATGGTAATATGTAGCTAATATAATAAAAAGGTTATTTTCCGTTTTTGGATAAATCGCAATTCAATAAACATTTTACTAAGACCTATTATATGCAAAAATATAAAAATTATATTGCTATGGTTTCTATCGGATAATCATATATTTTAATGTTCAATGCAAAGAAGTTGCCAATAAAAAATATGCTGTAGCCTGCAAAACCGAAGAAAACTATATTACTACAATTTATGAAATGTTTTTTAGGTTTTGTTTTTTAGGTTTTGTTGCGTTTTTGTAAATAATGTTATTGAGTAAAATGTTTATATGCGAGAAAATTTTCAAAAACTATTTTGAATTATAGTAAAAGATTCACAGCTCATGACTGTCAACTAGGGACCAGGGTTTTAAATAATCTTATTTTTCTGTTTCGAAATGTTTATAGTTTAAGTTTGTATTTTCAATTTTTTCTATAGTACGATATTTTTTAATTTCACGGTTCCCTCAAAATTTTGAAATTTTCAATTATTTTTTAATCTATACTTAATCAGTCATAATATATAGATTCGTCAAAGATACACGTTTAAGTATATGTAAATACAGTTATATTTGAAAAACAACGAATAAATTTATACAACTTTACTTGAAAAAAATATATCCAAAAATATAAATAGTTTGGAAATTCGTGTAGTTAATTTGACACGTATAATTACTTGTTATCTAGAGCAAAATTGTAATAATAAACAAGTTTAAATCACTTTTACAAAAAATCAATTGATTTACATATAAAATCTATTTTGTTCAAAAAATGTTTAAAAAAACACGATATATACGTTCCTGTACGCAATATGCTTGGTTTATAGCCTTATATTGCATTAAAAACTTTTTACTGTTTAGGCTGTTTTTCTATTTTTTAATCGCTTTCAAATCAAAAAACACTGTCCCTTCTTTTAACCCAAGAAAATCGACATGCATAAAATAACTTTGACATGCCATTTTTTTAATAAAATAAACATATATATTTTTGTTGGGATAAAACAAATAATGCATTATAAAACTAACTAGAATCATTGTAATTTGATTTTTTTATAAAGGATCAATTTATAATTTGACAGTTTTTTTGGAAAATCTAACTATAGTAATCGCTTAAACGACATTAAGAATTGCGTATTTTTTTGGGTTTCAACAAGCCAGAGCGTGCAACTTGTATTTTTTTGATTTTAAAACACGCTGGGTTGGGCCCGGCAGATGCCGTAACTAAAGTAGATTGGTATTTAAATAGCTACAAAACTTGTATTTTTTTTGCTTTTACAAAAATAAAAATTCTAGCCGGCTGATTTTTTAAATTAAAATTCTACGTATTTTTCCATTACAACATACCATTTGCTAGCTTTAAGTATTGTATTATATTAGGCTTGTCTCATTTTTATAAATATATAAAAGGCTTTTAGATATTATAAAAACTAGAATTTTATATCTGGTTATACTTTTTATATATATAAAAACAAAAAAGTAATTTAATTTTTTATTGATTCCATATCTGTCCGCATTTTTATAAAAAAATTACAATCAAGGACAAAATTTTAGATATAAGCAATAGCAATAAGGTCTTATAAATAATTTTTTATTAAAAACATATAAAATGGGACAATCTACACGATTTTAAAAACGAAGTTGTATATATACAAAAATAAAATCTTGTTACGTGATAAAAAAAGTAATACTGCGTTAAGTAAGAACATAAAATTATATTTAAGTGGTGGATATATTTTATTTGTAGTAGGTTGCATTTATTCTTGACAAAAAAACACTTTTCATGTAATTATATATGCGATTACAAAAAATGGGACAAGCCTGCGTAAGCAAAAAGCAAAAAGAATATAAAATATTGCCTGCGCACCTAGTGGCCTTTACAGAATGGCAGTAAAAAAAAAAAAAATCAGCTGTATGTATATCTACATAAGCCATACGTAAATTATTATGTTTTGTTTGCCTGCATAATTTCAATGGCAAATGTAATATTTTTACATTCCATAAAATAAAATATATTGTTTTTTAACAGTATATATACTTAAATATTCAAAACACCATTGATAAAAAAACTTAGATACATAAACTGTATATTTGTCTTTTTGCGAAAACTAAGTCGACAATACATTACATCAGTCAAAAAAAAAAACTCCAATATGATTTTTTTGTGTATCAAAGCTATTTGTAATTACAATACAACTTCTTTGTGCGTTGTTGCGGTGTGGTACTGTAATTTTTAACATATTTAATATTTAAATATTAGTATATTATGTTTTATTATTATGTTAAACAGTAGCGTAGCCATAGATGAGGGGGTAGAGAAATTGTACCCAGTGAAAAACTAAAAAGGTTATGGGGTGAAGAGTTAAGACAACCCTCTGATTTTTTTTACAAGTGTGGGGGGGGGTTGATTCTAAACAAATATATACATTTTTATTCTCGTAAATTGTTTAGAAAAAAATCGAGGTTTTTGAAAAAAATATATGTTTTATGTAAACACGCAAAATATATAGCAGCAGTCAAAAACTAAAAAAACTAACAGCACCTGTAAGATCTCTCAGGTTAAACTTAAGCGAGCATATTAATCACCGAGTTGTGCGAACACTTTATAGTATGTAACTGTACCTAACCCCCTGAAAATATAGGTTTTAACTAGAACAACGATTTTTGTTTGCCATACGGCATTAAGCAATTGCCATAATTTACACACCCTTATAAGGGCATTAATAGCTGTATTTAAGGCACGTTCTGGTTCACTCAGCGACGGTACCGTCTAACCGGCAAAAAAAGTATTATGTTATTGTGCCAAAAATTTGGCAGGCAACTTGCTTGTAAATACACATATACTCCACAAGAGAAAACTTGCCTATACGTATGCGTAAATAAAATAAGCCAGGAAAATTTACTAAATAAAACTAGGAAAAACATTTATATGCAAATGCTACCAGAATGTCTCGCTTTTTCATATGTTTTTGTTTGGTAAAGTTGTAGTTTGGGTACAATTAGATTATAATTCAGGTGCATATGAAAAACAAGATACAAGTAACCACAAAAAATATAATCGATACAAATTTAGTGCTTTCACGAAGTTATTCACATAAGCAATGCGTGTCACCTGTAAAAAGAGCAATTGACAAAAGAAGTCGAAAAATCCGTTACTTAGAAGGTTTTAGTATCTTGCCGCATTGCTAAACGCAGTGGCAAGTTTTTTTAAAGACGTTCCATAAAAAAGAAGTTGGCGAAATACGGCAACCGGCATCTCCCGCGTTTTTTCAATACTAGTTTGTATGAGTTTACCTTACGGTAGGATTCATTTTCTGTGCCACAAAAAAACCAGAGTTATGTGGGTAATAATGTTTTAAGCTGCTGTACTTTATGAGTCAACGTTGCACAAAAAATGCAGATTTTTTCGACTGTTACTTTTTTCTATCGTTTATAAATAATACAATCTTTTTGCGTCGTGTTTTTTTTTTGGATAGACGTTTTTCTATGCAGTACATACCATGTTTCTTTTATAACGGCCAGGGTGTGCGTTTACGCAAAATCTATGTATTTTTTTAATGTGTGGGGATTGTTTTTTCGACCTCTAAAGAAAACCAATTTGAAACGTTTTGTTATAAATACATATACTTTAATAGGCTTTTTTATCTTTTTATACGATGAATAGATTAAAAGGCGTATATGTTGACTCGCAAGTTTTTGAATCGATGTAATCCTGTTATTGCTAATCGACTTCTTCTAACGAATATGAGTATGTACGTGTTAATGGTTTGTCTCGGCGCTGATGCGATTTACGTATAAAAAGGGTCCCTTGCCTACGGCAGCATGCAAGTGTTCATGATATTATACTAATAGTAATATAAGTTGCAGTTCACTGTACTTTTTGCTGTGTTTGTTTGCATTTTATAATTAATGGCGGCACATTTATACCGAATATATTCAAAAAAATTCTCATCTACATATTATGCTGTAAAATAATGTGCTGAACCTATAGAACAACATACCAATTCAATTAATTAGCTTTTTGCATGCTTATGCGAGTTTCAACTGCAAAAAAAAAAAATTAAGCTGAAAAAAAATTATTTTACTTTTAAAAGACAATGTGTTTTATAAAATACTTATAGTTTACTATGAACGTGTTCGTATAAGCCAGTAGAGCTTTGATCTTATACTATACGCTTATTTACCCTGCGTTTTTGCGAAAACTTATTTCTATGTACAACTTTGCTATCTAACAACAGAGTTTTATTGATTTATTAGGCATCAATTCCATATCTTATCTGATACTTAAGTTATACCCGTAATCCAGCCAAATAACCAATCACGCTTTTGAATGCGTTTACAAGCTTAACATAGCGCATTTTTTACGCGCAACGATGTAGGATCTAACTTATACAGTTTGCACCACTTGCATTGCAAGTTTTTTTTTTTATTGCATACTTAATGTTAAATGTAGGTGGGAGAAAAAATATGTATATTTTAAGTATAAAATGTTTAAAACATAAAGAAGATATTTTTTTGGCAACAAAAAGCGCCATAAAAAAAGAGATTGGCAGTTCAGTTTATGCTAAAAACGATAATAAAAACTTTGAATTGCATATTTATACAAGAAAACACCTACAATCACTTTAAAGGTTTTGTTAATAACAGTGTTTTACTTGTCGCTATATACAGACTACCTCTCTTCATATTTCATGTTTTTTGTCGTCCACACCCCCTAGAACAAAAATTGGGATCCCACCGTTGGGTGTACCCCTCCCCTGAAGACCCTTTTTAAGTCTGGATTAAAGGGGGATGAGGGGGTCTTTTTTGTGCTGAGATTTTTTTGATTTTAAAAATCTAAACAAAAAAATTTCAAATGAATTCTTTTCAAAAAAAATTAGAATGTTTGCAAAGGTTAAGAAAATGATTTTAAGGACTATTTTGTGCTGTAAAACTACCTACACCATGGCTCAAAATTTCCTGGCTACGCCTCTGTGTTGGGATCAAATATACGTAATATTGGCAGGGTTTTGTTTACCATAAGGTTTTTATAGTAATGCTGTTAATAATCATTAATGTGTGTTAAATATTCTGCAGAAATCAGTTGACGAAAAAATATCCAAAAACAAAAACAAAAAAAAACGCAAAAAATTACTATTTTTATGTAAATAAATATTTGTCTTGCCTTCAGCATATCAATCTTTTTATAAAAGTACTTTATGCAAACTTAAATGCAGAAAAATCTCTAGCAATAATATACTTAAAATATAACCACGAACTTTTAGTTAAAAAAAACTTGAGGTACCATTTAACTAGTAAATCATGTCATATCATGTTGACAATAATACAAAAAAAGTAGCAAAAAAAAGCGTAAACTAATCTTTGCAATGCCGACACTTCTGTTAAAACACGCTTATCATTCAAAGCAGCAGTTAAATCTAGCACATACGAACTTTTATTTGGGATACTGTATACGCTTAGCAGATTTATATTCAATTGTTAATTTAAAATAAAATCGCATATAAATAAAAAGTAATAGACGATAAAAATGTTTGTTTGTGTAAAAGTTGCCATATAATCAGTACTATGTATAGCCAAAAAATAATTCTGACATTTTTTATCTAATCTGCGTTGCATAATAAGACAAAAAAACATTTTTATTTTAACTCAAATATTTTCGTTTGTACAATCGAAACCATTTTTATATCTTTATTTTTCTAGTATGTCTATATGATAAAAATGGTTTGTTGTAAAAAGTTATTTTTAACTGATGATACACTTTGACATGGAAACCCACTTACTTCCCTGGATTTCCCAGGGTTGATGCAAACCCCTATAAAACAGCATATATAGCCGTTTTACTAAAAGAGACGCAAAATTGAAACTTCTACTACAAATAAAAAAAATACCTATGTTTTTCAAAAAAATATATAATATTGAACAAAAATCAGCATCATGTATAAAAATGGTTTTTTGCACAGTTCTATACAATTTAAAGTTGAATTGTGTTTTTCAAGTTTTTAAGACTCTATTTTAGTTGTAAACCACAAAAGAAACGAACTTGTTTAGTAGCAAACAACATTGTTTTATACAGTGGTTGTCTCATGTGTAAAAATAAAAGACAAAAAATTACAACATTGTGATGTGTGTCATAATAAAAAAATTCCACATTTTTTTTCCCCTTTTTAACGCGACTAAACATGTCTCAAATAGGTAATCATGCACAAAAACAGACTTTTTCAAGTGCAAAAGTAAACAAAGTCCTAGTGATTGTTTTTTTTAAGATATAATATTAATTTCTTTGTAAACAAAATATAGTCGCTGCTATTCTTACGACATTTTCTACGTTCAAGAAATTTTATAATCGAGAGATTTAACTGTACTAGGTTTGTAGTCACTCTAGAACAACGAAATGAGAGATTGTTGTTCAATTACATGTTTGTTTGCTAATAAGCTGTCGGCATTTGCGCAATGTAATTAAATTGCAAATCAAACAGTTTTGGCTAACAGTGGCAGACATTTTAGGCTGTAGAAGGTATTTACGACATAGATAGCATTTTTTATACGGTAAACAAGTAAGGGCGTGATTTTAATGCTTAAAAAATGTTTTTTCCGAATTTTGTTATTGCAAAATTTTAATCCCGGATTCTTGCGACAGAATTTTTTAAATACTCAGTAATGCATCTTTTGTAAAAGACTACAACGAGTTTGCCGAATTTATCACACCCTTAAAAAATCCTTAAACATTGTAAAAACGCTTTTGATAAAAACGTTTATAGGGCGAAATTACCACGCCCGTATTTATAATTAGAATATCAACCATGCACACGGAATTATTATTTATTTATGTATAAATATATAATAAATTCTTTTTAATATTATTTTTTATTCAAACGTAAAACGACTCAGTATTTAAGTTTTTTTGTTTCAGGTTTTACAAATAATCGTACAGGCGAAGACATATATTTTATTATTTAAGTATGCCTACCTTTTATAACTTATATTTTAGGGCTATTTTATCAGCTGTCTTTGACCTCGTTACATGAGTTTCATGTTTGCCTTATATATACACATTGAAATACAAAAGTTGCCATCCGAGGGAAAATATTATACTCTGTATTTTCAATGCCTTTTAAATGTTTTTTTTTTTCTTTGTGGATAATTGGGTTTTGTAAAAACAATCATAATCTCTTTATTATGATAAATTACATTTTTATCCTGCTTTTAAATTTTAAAACAATTATAGAAGCTGTTTTTTTTTGTTTCTAATCATGCATACGTAACGTAATTTTTATGTATAAAAACGATATTAGTAAATTGCTAAACTAAAAAAAAAAAAAAAACAATATATTATTTGATACTGTTTATTTTTAAAACATAAAAAAATAGAGCTAGATATTTTCTTTGGCTCTTAATTTACATTTTCATGCTTACTAGCTTTAAAAAAAAAATAAATCCCAATAAAATTTATGACAGATTCCCCTTACGGAAAACATTTTTTTTTTTCGTTCTCTGCGTTTGCGCTTGGGAAATATTTTATTTATGAATCGGTGGGGATGCTTAGAGAAGCAGCGAGTCTATCCGCACTTTACACCACACGAAAAAGTTACATTAAAATTTAAGCGTATTTTTTCTTTGCTTTTTTTAACAAGAAAATCTAAATAAAAAAATTATACAAAAAAATATAGTAAAAAATAAATATTTTCCGAATAAAATCGTTTTTTTTATGCGATCAGGTGTAAGAAATACTGACTAGCCCTGCTTATATTCAAATCTGGTCACGCCACTGGTATGACTACACGCGATCCTAAAAGAAACTGATAGATATAGTAATTTAACATTTTCAGTGGTAGTAAATACAAAAAGAGAATTTTATGGCATCATTTTTACCACTTAATGTAATTTATGCTATATAAGAAGATTGTTTTTTAACATTGGAACAATTTTTATATTAAAAAAATGTCAAAAACATACCTTACTCCTGAGGTTTTTTACTAAATGCAAAAATATTTATTTTTATTTTCTAATTGTTGGGGTCAAAACCGGGCATTAGTACAGTTTCGCCCAATAACCTTTAACAAAGGCTAACATGCCTACCAATGCTTTTAATTGCACCCTTGGTGCGGTAACAACATCACTTACCGAGTTGCGTCGTTTAAGTCATAGTAAATTTTTTTTTGGCGTATATTTGTATATTAATTTAGTGATGTTATGTAGGATCAATTAACCAGCAAAAAAACATCTATTAAGTTACTTAGCTGATTAATACACAGCTTTAAAAATACTGAAGATTTTATAAATATTCGCTGCTCAAATGCCTAAGTCTGCGCAATCAAAAGCTTCATACGCGTCATCAAAGACCAAAAAACCTTATTTTATATTCGTGTTACAAAAAAATCAAACTTTGTATAATGTTTACCATAAAAGAATTGATAAAAAAATTCTTTATAAATGTATACTTTCAACGAACGGTAAGACTACATACTAGGGTCACTTTTAGTACCAAAATCAAAAAATTATAATGCTACGTATTTCTAGATGTTAAGTTAAAAAAATGGTAATTTACATGATTTTTAGCATTTTAAAAAATATTTGATTGTGTATTAGTGCTATTAAAAGCCGTAAGATATACTAAATAAAGTATTAAGTTTTGTAACTAGGCTAAAAATATTTGATGAAAACTTAAAGCCGTATATTACAGCATCAAGAGATACAGCAAAATGGTATTCTAGTATTTCGTAAGCCAAATTAAATCCAACTAAAATAAAAAAATCAGTTTAATATATAATGTTCGTTATGCAATACAACTTAAGTTCTTTTTTTTTTGCAATTTACAACATTCTTTTAATGTATTTTTGCTCTATGAGTATGGAATAATAGTTTTTTTTACTTTTTCATGTAGGATTAACGTTAAAAACCATACGTTTATTACGATATTTTAACGCGCAAACAATATAAAAAACTGCTTCACCCTGATTGACTTCTGCAATAAAGTTGGGTCTTAAAATACTTTTTATTAAAAAAAAACTGCTAAAAACATATCATAGATGGGAGTAACGTACCTAAATGTTTTTGAGCTAAAGATATTTCGTGTTTTAAATAAAGCAAAGATCATAGACAACCATTTTTAAGCGTTTTAAACTTTATACTTTTTTTAAGAAAAATATTTATCTAAGACTGATATATTTAGGCTTTGTTTGGAAAAAAATCCATTAGAATTTTGTAGGCCAAAATAAGCTTAAAACATACCATTGGAAAAAAAGCCATTTGAATTTTTTTATGTTCCATATTGATTTTTCAATAGAACAAAAAAATCCATAAGCACTTTTTATACGCAAGAACAGCTTCCTTAGTCATTTTTTTCCATTAAAAAAATATAGGGGGTGTTCGGAAAAATTTTCCATTTGAAAATTTTTCATTAAAACTTTTCATTATATTTTTGTAATAAAAAAAAAGGTCCAAGTACGCTTACCTAGACATAATGTATTTCAATTGAAAAAAATCTTATCATAAGAAAATCATTTTTTAACATTGAAAAAAAATTCTCATGGAAATCCTTTTTCCATTGTAATTTTTTACCCCTTACGTTGGCCTTAAAAATTCCTTCGATAAATTTTCCGAACCCCCCCCCCCATAATGAAAAATTCCAATGGAAATTAGTCGAACACGGCCTTAAATTCTAAAAATCGAAAAAAATATCTTTATAAAAAATGACCCCTCTTTAATACAAGCGTAAATTTTCTTAACATGAATGAAAACATTGCTACCCTGACACCTCCAGGTAAGCGCTAAATACGTGGTGGTAAATAGTTCGTAGACTCTATACTGTAAACCTTAGTTGAGGTTTTAGATCATAAACCCTTTTCTGAGACTGAAGAACAGTGCAGCGTCTTGCCGAGCTGTAGGCGAATATATAGGTAAAGCACTGAGACGACATTCTTAGTGTTTGATAAGTGCTGCGCATCTGCCGAAGTCTATTGGCGCCGCAGGCACGAATTTTTTAGGTAATTCTGTATTAAAAAGTACAGTACTTATTAGTTGGATATCATATCTGTGCAAATGATACATTTGTAACCTTTGCTCTAAAATATTTATAAATATATAAAATTAAAAAATAAATGAAAATTCTGTAATGGGTTTTCCTCCTCAAAGATCAACTGCTCGTGGAAACATATGTTATTTAAACCACTATTAGTACAGTCAAATAATTTTTATCAATGATGTAAGCGGCGTGACTTTACGATAAAGATTAATGCAGTAAAATAGAAAGAATAATTGTAGATTTATATAACAATAATATTATACTGCTTATATACACTATATTTTTAAAATCATGTATCTCCAATTTTGTTTTTTTATAATGGTTTAGTTGGCTCCATTTTAAAAGTATTTTTTCGGGCTAAAACTTTATAGAAATCTTTTTTTTTTGTCTTATACCTCTAATATTTTTTAAGCACGTACAAAAGCCAGTTCCTTTTTTTTCTGCATTTTTCTTATATGTTTTGTTATGAATTATCAATTGCTAGTAAATGCTGGGTTAAGTTTTTGTATTTTCAAGTAAAAAAAAATGAGAAAATCAATATTATAAAAGAAATTGAACTATATAATTGTAAGCTATTATTTTTTGTACGTTACATGAAAAGTTTAAATATAAAAAAAAAACTCGAATTACAAATTAATTGAGTTTAAAAATGCATATTCTATACGGATAAAATGATGTCTTTGTAGTATTTGAATATGGCATTAGTTTCATTTATACAATTAATTGATTACAAATAAGTATAAGAATTAGTCAACCTTGATTCCCACTACCACAAAAATAAGAAAGATTTTGACTTGCCTAGAGGTATTTAATTATTATATGGTTTTGCAGTATACCGTAGCGTATAAGTTTAATAAACAGATACCTATCACTTTACTTTATAATGTATAGTAAGTGTATAGTTTATGTATTTTTTGCAAGATTCTATGATATCATCTGTCAAAATATGCATAATTTACGAAGAATTTTGTATCTCACCCAAATTTACAACAAAAACTACAATTAAATGCCATAAAATTGTAACCCTGATATTTAAAGACAGTAAAACTTAAGATTTGCATAAAAAGCAAATAGAGTCTTATGTAAGGCTTTTGTGTGAGTTTAATCTTTATTAAAATCTTGAATCGAAATTATCTACAAAAAACAATTTTTATTGTAAAAAGTATCAATCTTTTTCTACTGGTAGCCCTTTACTGCACTGTAGTTATTGCGTCATATATTGCAAAAGTTGACAGATTTAATTGTATTTATTTAGCAATATATCATTTAATTGTAAAAAAAAATGTTTTATTATATTTAGGGTTTTGAATTTACACTAAAGGTACTAAAAACTTCAAGTTAAACACCTATAGGCGTTACATGCGTCATACACGGCCTGTTTTTTTGTTTTAAGTTATTGCATTATTCAATAATAATGAAATCATAGGCAATATTTTTGGATGTTCGATTTTCTCAAAAAACACTAACAATGTATAGTAAAAATACTATACGCTTACTATACACTTACTATACCGTATGGTAGTATACCGTATGGTGAAAACCTCCATCCCTTAATTATTCGTCTTACGAACGCAGTTTCTTAACCCTTTAATCCCGTTTTGCTAAAAATTAGTTTTTAAATTAATTATTATAAAACAAGAAAAATAGTAAAATTAAAATAGCACAAGCCAGCATCCATTTTGTTAAAATGCACATCCCTTAACTTTTTAATCCTAAATTGCTAATATATATGTTTGTAAATTAATTAATATATAACATATAATATGGTGAAATTATAAATAAACAAGCCATTAATCCGATCTTTATAGATATCAAACAACCCTTAAGAAAACATAAAACAAATCCAAAATCCAAGGAGGAAATTACAAAAAAGACCAATTAAAAAGAAAAAAAGAAAAAAAGAAAGATAAAATAGTGGATGCAACCAACGATTACCGAAACATCTGCAGACGTCCGACTTTGAAAAACATTTTGAAATTTCAGCTGAAAATGTAGATACCGATGGCTTTAAATGTGCAACTTTGATGATATAAAAATCGAGAATTTTGTGCTAATTGATAAGAAGTTTGATAAAAAGTTTGATACAATTGAGTCTTTAATTGAATATTTCTTTGATGATCAAATTAATAATTATCGATTAGAATATACCAACGAAGTATTTGTTAGAAAATATGGCGAAGACACAATGGGTAATGATGCCAATGAATCTTTTTATGCCACAAAAAAAAATGAAATTGATAATATTATATATGATGAAAATCGAAAAGTAGATATATTTCTAAACTAAGCAATATTGCATATTCAGTATGTGTAAAAAATGCGGAGGTTTTAAATGTAAGTATTGATTCCGTTTAGAGATGCAGCACACCGATTCAATGAATTGCTCACTATGCAATGCTATACCGATATCTTATTTAAACAGCCGATCATCATATGATACCCGAAACAGATTATAAAATACGAGCCATTTACTACTAAAAATACCAACAGAAATGTTAAGGAATGTTGCATTGATAGCAGCCATATCTCTAAACATTTTTAAAGAAGCATATATTTTGGCCAAATATTAATGGGGGAAGGAAGAAGAGACAGGTTATAACTAGGGTTGGCTTAACAAGAATTTTTTCTTAATAAGAAGTTTAATAAGAACTTAATAAGAAAAAATATTTAATATATAGTCAATAAAATGTAAATTAGTTTACTAATTACTTTTATA
>JAQFYM010000905.1:0-45548 GCA_034694785.1 Agrenia bidenticulata
CAATCACATCCAATGTTTTCTACAACTAATTTGAGTGAAAAAGTATAACTGCTGACTCGAAAAAGTATTTTTCGCAAAACATTGTTATGGGAGCAACGAAAACCTACTCATCTTGTTTTATGCCTTGCCAAGGCTAAGTTGCTGTTACTTATATGCATACTACTACTAGTCCTAGTATGCAGTTTTAGTCTAAGTATTCCCGCCAAAAAATTACATCGCCTATTATCGGTTTTTTATATTTAAAAATACTTGGACTAGTTGGAGTTTGCTTTGGGTGCAATTTTACCAATTTTTAAAAAATAAAAATTTATTAACTAGATCAAAGAATATTTCTAGGACTCTTAATGCATCGCTTTTTACAGATATCAAATATGAAATTTTATTTACACCTGCACCCGGTTTATATTTGGATGATCGGTATTTTAAAAAAATTGTTTTACTTTATGTATAAAATAGTTTTTTTGCTTTTAATATGCAAATTTCACCTATCATTTTGATTTTTTTTTGTATTAAGATAGTATTCGTTCAGTATAGTTTTGTCATTTATAGTATCTAAGTGCAGTCTGATGCGACATTGATGCCATAGTTTCAGCGTCGAAAAATTGAAATCACATTCTCTACTTTTTGCAATAGTCCTGTACAATTAGTAAGTTCAAAAATGCAATTCTACAAAGTAATAAACTTATTTTCTAAATTTATGTTTTATTATATGTTGGAAATAAAAAATACGCTGTAAATAAATTTAACGTATATGCATTATATGCTATAAAAAAACGTTTTAAACCTGTTTTTTTTTTGTTCCATTGTTTCCTCAATGTGATTTAAACATGGGCATTAAAATCATACGCAAATGTGGATAAGACTTTTTAAAGTCTTTTTCCAGCTATTGGAATTCTAATAATGTAAATTTTATTAATATTTATTCTATTCATTTAATTGGCATTAAAATAAAAAAACAATTTTCTTAATGATTTCGCTTTTTTGGTGGTCTTTATTGGTAAACTTTGTATTTAGATCACTAAAACCTCTATCACAATCAACAGATGTCATTGGGGTGAAATTATTATTTTTGCGGCTTCTGTGCTACGATTATATTTGAGCTTATTGAATAACAAAAATAGGGGTTCGTTTTAAATATTATAGGACCTGTGATCGGCATCGTTGTCACATATTAGTAAAAATACCTCGCCAATAATTAACATGGTATCTTGAATCAATCCTCTCCGTCTCGACAAATTCTTGATTTCAACAAGTAGAAAAACATATTTTGATGCAAACAGCAACTACCTATTAATTTTTGCAAATTCTCGTAGCAGCTTTTGTAGTTTTGTAGTAGCTTTTGATTTATCTTGCCATCACTAAAGTAAATTTATATAACTTTAAAAGTGTTGTCAAGCCAGTCTACTACCTCAACCAGGTCCACCATCTTGATATATTATGACAAGAAAGACCAGGAATGCCTTTACTTGTCTTTAATTTTATCTTGTGCTACGAGCGATATTAAAAATAAGATTTAACTAAAGATACTAGTTTGTTTAGATTCTCGCCCTTGTAATTTTTCTGTAAATCGATTTTTTAATCATAAGATAGACATGTTACATAATAATTTACTTATTTTTGGTTTGTAATTTATGCCCGTTGATATACAGTAAGATGCTACATCAGATGTTAAAAAACGAAAAATTACTATAATCAGCATGCGTAATAAAAAATTAATTCAGTTACCAATTAATGACCACAAAAAAATTGCCCATTAGTTTTATTTATTTTAAAACATGATAGAAAATGAGTTTTTTCATGCATTAATTAATTTATATCCCTTTAATCATCAATAGCCATTTTCGACTGATCGTATCTTTGGATTCATCAAATGACATGCAAGACCCCTTTTTCTGACCTAGTTCCGTGTTACCATGGCTCATTGCTTTACGTGTTTTTGAAATAATTATCCTTGTAATGTTCAGCCGCATTTTTTTTTTTACTTTTGCACTCCTTTCTAGTAAACATGTTATATTTGTTTCATAAAGTTTTTCAACGCTACGTTGGTGTAATCATCAGTGTAAAGGCTCATTGTAATACTGTCTTTGTTTTTGACCAATGGGTTCTCTGGTATAAGCACTGTATTATAGATATGTTTAGAAGATTTTACGTGAACTCACATATATGTAATTGCCCTAGTGCATTAGGTATGTTTATTTAAAAACAAATTTCATATTGTTTAGTGGATATCTTTTCCTTTGTAAATTAGGATAGATTTTCTTGCAAAAAAGATGCTAGGGACTTTGGCTCTCTAAATCTGCGAAATAATCTGCGTCCGGTCTTTACTGATTTAGATTCCCTTTTTGTTTATATAAAAAAGGGTTGATGTTTTTTGTATCCATCATGTGTATTTCTTTCATCCCTAAACTAAACTCATTATGTAATAAGTCACCGATCAATAGATTTGACCTGTAATTCATTTCGCTGTCAATATTTATAAACGTATTTATGTACTGACCATTGTTTTGTTGTGCTTGTATATAATGGTTTATCACATAGGTTTGGTTGTATTTTACAACTACACATTTAAGGGTTTAAAAAAAGGCGTATAAATTTTCCACCGTAAAAAAAAAAAATTCTCGTATAAAAAAAGCATCAAAAGTTGCCTTTGGTATTTACTAACGTATTATAATCAAATATAATCCGTATAACATTTGGAGCTCTAGTTAAAAGCATGGTAGTAAAATTTGTTGCAAAAGTTGTTATAATACGCCACAAAAGCATAATCAACGCTTATACTGCAATACATAGGTTTAGAAAGCTACTGTGCAATATGCATAATAATTTCTTATTGCGGTTTTTAAATAATAGAAATTTGTAAATACGAATTCCAAATTGTCCTTACCTTTTTGTGTAAAAAGTGTATTTATTTATCAAGTATTGCTAATACATATTATTTATAAAAAAGAAAGCCATTTTAAAAATGAATTAACACTAACGATAAAACAAAATTTCAGGCAAATTATAGATACGGATTTCGCAAAATTTTTATGACACTTATATTTTATCTGCTAATATTTATCTAAAAAAACTTTTTTTAGGATTCCATTTTCCAACTTTCTATTATTTTTTTTAAAATCCGGTTAGTTAACTTGCTAAATTTTTATAGTCTCTAAAATAAAAGGGATAACACACCGAATAATCCAAATATATGATTATCCAAATATATTAATGTAAAACCCAACTATTTGAATAATTGATTAACCGCATTTTGTCAAACCTTAATATGACCCACAAATTTTTTACAAATAGTTTATCGCATAATTTTTATAAATACATATTTACAACAGTAATTACACATTTTATAGTGCTAAACTTAGGGTAAGCTGCACGCTTTGTGTTTATATTCCAAAAGACAAATGCAAATGCAAATGCAAATGCAAATGCAAATGTAATGGGTATATAAATAGCTGCGTTTTGTGTCCTTAAATACTTTTTCTAGGGTTCAAAAAAAAAATTTATTATTTTCAGGATTTTTGAGTTATAATTTCAGGTGGGCTTTCCTAAGAAAAATGCAATCAAAGCAAACATGTCACGTTAAAAATGTGTTGGCCAATAAATACGATGTTATTATGGTTTATTAGCTATGTATTACTAATTAGCGCCTGTCATGACCCCCAGTTCTCATTTTATTACAATATAACCAGTTTTAAACACTGATATACAGTACTAAATTGTACTGGTGTGACATTTATCATTTTTTCAGATGAAATATTGCATTTGTGTACTTCCTGTTATTTCTAGAAGCTTTTCACTCGATAAAAAGATAATAATGATTGTTTGATTTAATAAGTACAAATGCAATCATGTTGCAATAAATGGCAACTTTAAATCTTACTAAAAAAATAAATATTCTACGAGCATACCTTTTTTAAGAAATTTTTTTATTATAGGGATAATTGCCAAATGACCCCTGTTTTATGAATTTTTGCAAAGATGCCAATTTTTATTTATAAATAAAACAACCCTTCCATAGAAAATTTTTTATTTTTTTAAAAAACAATTGTGCATAAAAACTACCGAAAAAAGCAACTCAAATACAATTAAACACAACAAAACACCGTTGAAAAACATACATCTATACGGGCATTTTATAGTATCATTGCAAAATAAACCGGTTTTTTGCCCTACAGTTTTTAATTTTAGCATACTATGTCAAATACTTGCGAACAGAAGTTTTGCATTTCACGAAATTTTAAAATTTCCACAATAGAACTAATTTCGGTAAAAACAAAAACTTATTTTCGATAATTTAAAAATTAGATATTAGGTTTAATAAAGAATTACATTATTACTAGGGGTCTGTAAAAAAAGCTTTTGCGAAAACACTTAAATATACATATTTTTAGAAAATATATAATAACATTTGTTAAAATTTACAATATGTCAACAAACCATTAAATACATAATCTCATTTTTTCAACCCTATTTCTAATAGTCTAAACATACAACTTTTTTTTTGTGTACTTTTTAATATCACTTAACACACAACTAAATGATCTGGGCTTATACAAAAAATTTCTTTTGTTAAATATAAGATATAATTTATTTTTTACTTTTAGACGCTGGTGAATATTTAGATCATACTTTTTACTTGCCAAATTTGTTATATTTTTATTAAGTAATCAGTTGTTGTAAGATAACTGCAGATAACTACAAGAATTTAAGGATATAATAAATTACAGGACAACAAATCATAGATGTGTTGTCTAAAAAGCGAAAAAACGTAACATTAGCAATATTTATAGCTGTTGTATTTTTAACTTTGCACTTTACCTAACAACTTGCATTATTTTTGTTTGCGCATTAATTTTTTTCGTGCGATTAAATGCTGTCATGCCAAAATATTTTGCTTATTCACAGCATCTAGTAGTTTTAATGCAAAAAAAAATAATTTTACTTGTTGCGTGTTTAATTGCAAAAAAAAACTACTATGCCATATTTTATTCAATTTTTTTTACTGAACTTAAACTGCACTATATAACCATTATAATCAAAATATAGTATTAAAAACGCAGTTGTCATATTTATTTCGAGTTTCTTCATAGAAAAAAACATTATTTCTGCATGAAATCGTAATTGATATACAAAAATATATTTTCCAGGCCTTTGTTTTTTTCGAGATTATAAAATATTATTTTCGGGAAGTTCAAAGAAATTTTGACATTTTCCCGCCCATACGAACCCCTGCTTGTAAATGATTAAGCTACCTTTTAACAATCCAAAAATGATAAGATATAAAAGGCCCCTAAATTTTAACAATAAAACAATATTACCGACGTACAAGTGTCGCAAAGATGCTAGCAAAAATTATCAAAAAACTTTTAAATATGCTGAAAACATTTAATTTACACCAAATATATGTTACATGTCTTAAATACAAATAGCCAGCTTAAATAACAAGTTAAATTTATCCCACACTTTTTTTTTTCTAAGTCATAGAAAATAACATACCGTAGTTGTAAATATAGAATGCTTTTCTAAAGATTTAATGCAAAAAAACAGTATTGATTTTTTTAAATTTACCGTTTTTGTTGTGTATAATTGACATTACAGTGCTTATTTATAGTAATTGAAGTAAAAAATAGTTTCTTTGACAGATATAAAATTCAGTGGGTAGTTTTGCAAAATTTGTACTAAATAGATGGCATCTTTGCAGAAAATGTAACATAGCAGGGATTTTTTTGCAATTATCGGTATTTTAAGACTTTAAAAAAACTTTAATTTGTCGTAATAAAAGCTTACAGAACAGTATAGTAAATAAAATAAAATAACAGTGGCTTCATGTATAACGAAGTTATTGTTTATGTAGATGACATTGCCAAATATTTTAAATAAAAAAAATATTTGGGTTTTATCCATTTGTGTTAGATACACCATTAGGTGTAATTAAACCCTGAAAACTGCTTTAGCATAAAAGCCATGGTTGTAATGTAAAAATGTTTGGTTTTTTTGTTTTTTTTTTAATTACACCTATGAGTGTAATATAATTAAAAGCAAATTGCAAATTACACTATTAGGTAGTGTGACCAAACGGGTATTTTCTAACGTACAGTCCTGTTTAACAGTTTAAAATTGGACAGTTTTTTGACCTGCGCATTTTTTGTTTTATTTATAATTACTGTATTGTATTGACTTTTATGTACCTAATGCAACTAAAATATTCAATCAGACAACAAAGTATTAAAACTATGTAATGAATATATAAATAACAGTGCAAAAAATGCGTTGATTTAAGCAATTTAGTTGTTTACATAAACCCAGAAAAAAAATACTTCCCGGTTATATTTACTTTTTTATATAGCTAGAGCCTAAAAGAAATTTTCAAAATTAGTTTTTTATATTTGTATATAGCAATTTTTACTTGTATTTTGGCAAAAAATTTATAGCAACCTAGACAATATTTTATTTGTAAAAACTTTTGTTTATATTTACATTTACTAAATATTCGATTATATCAAAGATTTTGTTGATACGTCTTTTTTACTGCAACTTTATTTTTGTAATTGTCTTTGTATTATCACATGAGACGTTCATTTTACGATAAAAAAGTTTAACTTGCTTATTAGGCGCATGATAAGCGGTGGATAACATTTTATATAACTAATCACAAAATTAAAGTATAAAATGTATACAAGTATCTAATGATAGTATTAACTAGACAAACTATACTTAAGGATTGTACACATCAGGAGAATGTTGTTTAGGTCTAACATAGGTTACAAATGGAACTAAAATAAAAACGGAAATTATTGTAAAATTATGCAAAACTAGTTTAATTAAAAAATAAAAACTTTTAAAATCAATAATAAAACGTATGCAGCTGTTTATGTATGCGTTTTTTTATAATGCTTCTTACCACCGAAAAAAATTGTACATCTTTAAGAGGCGAGTATAAATTCATGATAATATTTATGGTTATCTTGTTGTAAAAATATGGCTGGTTAAATATTTTTTTATGTGGCTACATATAACATTCTGGGCATTTTATAATTATTCGTACTTACATTTAATACATTTAGCAACATTTTTACTTACAGTTGTAAAATATTGTTAAGACATACCTCTTTTATATCTTCTCTGTAGGTGTTTACGTGTGATTTATGATTTTGGCGTAGGTAATTGTATTTGTATAAGTCGCTTGATTAATAAAAATTATTAAAAAAATACAAAGGCCTACAACAATACAAACCATAAAAAATAAGTATTTGAATATTACTGTATTTATATATTGTTTTTCTATACAAAAAAAAAAAATCGTTTGCGAAATATCTGTTTAATTTAAGTCAATGTTTCTTCATAATATTGTTTGATTAAAAAAGTATAAACACACTAAAGTACAGAAAAATTATAAATCCGTAAAATAACAAACTAGACCGCAAAAACAATACTGTCAGGGTCTGGCAACGAGGGGGGGAAAAAGAATTTTGTACCGGGCGCCTTCAATTAAAAGGGGCCATTTTGTCGTATTTTTTGGCAAAAACTTTTTAAAAATGTAAATTTGTTAATTGATTTTACAACAAAATCTTTTTTGATAATATTGTCTCAAATGCATAGTAATCATGATTCTAGACACGTTGTGTGAATTTTTCTTCTGTCTGGGCCCCCATTTTGCGAGGCCCTGAATACTGTACAAAAAATATTAGATTGCATGTCTACAACACTAACAAAATATGTTTTTTTTTGTACAATGTATACAAGCTTTACCAGGTTTGACTCAGGTTCGATAATTGCAACGATTTGCGTATAGTCGGGTCATGCAGACACATCCACGAGTATAAGCGATTAAGCCTGTGAATACCCAACTAATCTAATCATACTGAAATTTTGTTGTGTGTAGATTGCACAATAAACTGTTGACCTTTCATAAAATTACAACCTTTTTGCATGTAATCTCGAAAAAAGATATAAACGAAAAATATTTTTTTATATAAATCAACGTAAAAAAACCATGCACAAACAATCATCTAGTAAAAACATATTTCCAATCAATATGAGCTATATTTTGTATGCAGTAAAAAAAAACTATAATGTAAGAAACCATTGTTGTGCATAAAATAGTAAAAACTTCATTTTTTTGTGTGTGGTTTTAAATGTAGTTTTTTGGTAAGACTTTTTTTTTTGTGGCAAAGTGTTTGAAGTTAAAATACGCACTAAAAAACACTAGCAATACAGCGTTACAAAAGCTTTTAGTATAAAATCAACAAATGTAAACTTTTTTACGATCTATTGCTTTGCGAAAAAACAATTATTGCAAATGTCAAAAATACACTAGAATCTTAACCTTAATATGTTTACAGATTTGCTTTAGATTTGATTATCTAAGTATTGCTTTTACCATATATACATGGCATTTTGTAACGTTTTATTAATCTGTTTACTAGTTTTTTTTTATCAAAAAAATTGTTGAGTGCAACCGTTTAAATTAAATTTACATATGTTAAACATACCAGTTTTTTCTATTTAGTCGCTTTTTTTTTCTTTAATACAATAATGTTATTTTGTACTTCCATATGTCATCCAAAAATTTAAAAGGCCGGGTATATTTCTTGGTGTTTATGCTTTTAAAAAACAATAATTCGCTTATATTTTTAAAATTGATTATAAAAGGGAGGCATTGACTATAAATTGCCCCGTATACTTAAAAAAAGTCGAGATCTGTTGCATCTAGGTCGACGTCAAATGCAGATAGATACAGTTGATGCATGTTATTTTTAAAGGTTCATAACAACCCTTCGATTTTTTTTATAAATATAAGAATCGTGCACATTTGACACAATTAAACTACAAATCTGTTATCGTTGTTACATATTATCGTAAAGTAATAAATGCAAAATTTATGCAGATGATTTATGCTTTAGATTTTTTACCGTATATGTTTTTAACTATTATGTTTTATCCCCAAAATATTCTTTTTATTGGTCCTTTATCCAAAAAAAATCTGTTCACTCTACCTACCGATGTAATGAAGAGTACAAGGGTACTGACAGGAGCAATAAGATTAAAAATTCGACTATTATACGGTTTAATGGTTTAAAAGAGCGATTTTTAAGCTCCCGACAAAATATAAAACAAACAGTATGCGATATACAAAA
This sequence comes from Agrenia bidenticulata, assembly GCA_034694785.1. NCBI lineage: Eukaryota > Metazoa > Arthropoda > Collembola > Entomobryomorpha > Isotomidae > Agrenia > Agrenia bidenticulata. The sequence continues at coordinate 9,135 of JAQFYM010000905.1, forward strand.
ACGCAAAATGCACATTATAAATAAAATCCTTTTCATAACTTAGTTTTTAATTCAAAAATTATATTTTGTATAATAATTCATTCATGTAAAGCCAACTATAAATTTATTGTCATATCTTACAAGCTGGGGTCAGGAAGTAAAGGCATGTGTAATTTATTTACTGAAAACAGGCCTCAACTGGTTTTCAGGAATAAAAAGGTTTTGTTACAATGCGTAAACAGTATTTAGTTGTAATACGGCAAAAAAAAATGTGCACAAACGACAAATTAATATATTTTTGATGTTTTGGCTTCACTTTGCAAAAAATTTTACAATACTATGAGTTAAAAATATATTTTTCGGGTATTTTTACACCCAAAAAAAGACCCCAATTCTTTAAAACGTTGCGTTTACTTTTGTACCAAAAGAATGCGTTTGCACCCCTTGGACCCCCATGGTTGCGGTACTTATTATATATTATGCAAAGGTTTTTTTGATGTTTCAAATTATCGTAAACAGTCATAAACATGTAATACCGGGACATTTCCGTATAATTATACATCTCGATTGACAGTTTTGCAGAAAATTGTATTTTTATAACACACAAAAGGAAAAAACCTAACAAAAATTCTACATAACAGTTCGCCGCCTAAAACTAAAGTATTATATAAAAACAAAAATAATATTGAAAAAAACTCTACGCCGTTTACTCATAAAATTAATAGTTTTTGTTTTTATTCTGTGCGGAAACCAAAAGATTAAATGTGTAAGTTATTTTTTTACTCTGCATGTTTTTCGTATTATAATAATGTTTAATTTGATTGATACTTAATCACACATGTCCATACTTATTTATCGTAAACTTCGATACTATAAAATATAGTCTCAGACTCCGACAGTTTCTACGCATGGATCATAAAGTCTTTTTTTTGCATCTCTAAGCTTTATAAAAATACAAAATTTACACCTTGGGTACAAAACAGATCATTTTCATATTTTTACTACAGTTTTACGTAGATCAATATAGCCTTTGCTAATTTTTGTAGTGTTTTTTGTCCGATAAGTAGTATTAAAGATAAAAACACGTAAAAGTCATTTAAAGATTATTTTTGCAAATAAAAGTATAATGTATTCTAAAAGGGTTTTTTTTAACAAAAAATTGCGACAATATTTGTTTTGGCTAACTAGAAAAACTATAAAAGAAGTAAACAAAATTTTTAATAAAAAAATGACTTTTTTGGTTTACCTGTTTGATTTTGTAGCGCTCAAGATAAACTGACAATATTTTATATGTAGAAACGCTAAAAACGGTAAAAATCTCAATGGATTTGTTATTTATATGCCAACAATTAGAAAATATGAATTGCTTTATGTCATTTGTATAAATTTCCATGTCTTGTAAGATCTAGATCTATAGTGATTTTTTAAAACACTGCTAAAAAAAATGTTTTAAAACTACTCTCAGAAATATTATTCGACCTTTTCCCGTAAATACACTCAATAAAAAATTTGCTATTTACACGAAATACACAAAAATACAAAGACAAAACGAGAACAAAATATTTAATTATGCGATAAGCGGCCGAACAGGTACTAAGCGTTTTTTTCACATGATTTTAACGCAAAAAACGCCTTTTTTATACAAAAAAAAATGCAGTATATAAAAAAAGAAATAATGAAAACAGGCAAAATTCTCTTCAATTGTATACTAAACAAATAAAACAAAATAACCTATTTTTTCCCGTTTCAGTTAGGGATGGTCAATAAGTAAACTCGCTTAGCTCACAGTTTGTATGTAAAACGAATAAATTAAAAAGCGGTAAAGACAAAAATCCTATAAATATACTAGATTAAAAAATTATAGCATAAAAAAAGTCGTTGATAAAATAAAATTACGATATTACCCATAGAGTACCTACTTGGGTTCACCCTGGTACAGGTTACAGTACAGATAGTTCGAGGTATTTTAGTAATAAAAAAATATTACAAACATAAAAACGATATAAGAATATGTTAAAAAGTATACATAAAAAAAAATTAAATGATGTATAGGTATACATTTAGATTTTTTCTTTAGAATTTTTATTATTATTTAGGGTTAGTCTCTGGTACAATTTACTGTATATAGAGTGACTAAAATGTACTTTACTTTGTAAAAAGTACCGTACTTGTTATACGAGACTTTTTATCCTTTGTAAAAAAAAACTTGTTAAAAAATCTATACGAAAAAAAAAAACTATGATTCGTATTTAAAATATTTCGGGCAAGTATACTCCAGTTTTTGTTTTTTATGTACAATTTTAAACTTTTTCTACATTATTAATTTAATTGAAAAAGTAAAGATCTTATCAATACACAATTTTAAGTTCGTAGCTCTAAAAAGTCTTTATAACGCACAAATGAATTTTTTTTACTAATTTTTTAATGAATTTTTGTATCTTACAAAATAGTGAATTTTTGTATTTATATGTTTTTTAAGCACTATTTAACACTTTTTGCCATGTACAGTAGTTCACTAAGTACCGCATCAGGGCGGATTTACGCATTTGGGGGCCCACGGGCACTTTTTTTTTGGGGGCCCCTTGCCAAAAAAAAAAATGCAAACCCAAATGCAATTTATTTTGCAATAAAAAATATTATTTGCAGGTCTAGTAAAAATTTTATACAAAAAAAAATTATTTTTAAAATCCCTAACAAAAAAAACGCACTAAATATATTATGCTGTATAGACATTACTTTTTTAAAAATACTATTGCTAGTATGTTTTTTTACACATATAAAAATATACATACTTATGATGATTGCAGAAAAGGCTTTTTTTATATTTTTTGTACCATAAATATAAATAAAAGGTGCGTAAATAAATACATAAAAATATAAAAAAAAACATTTGAACAACTAAAGTTTACAGTAACAACTATTTGTAATTACCTTAATATCCCGAAAGTACGCCCAGTTTATGTAAGGGTAAAAAAGTATATTTTTTGCACTAACATGTAAAAATATTGTATTTAAAGCAAAAAAAAATTGTTAAAAAGTGGGATTACTTTTTGGATATTGCAGTATATCAAGCCTGTGTTTAACTAAAAAAATGCTTTTTTCGATACAGATTTTTGATTACTACATAATATCCATTTGCAAACACTTTAAAAGCAGTAGCAGATATAGTTTTATTTGGCACTTTTTGGCGTAGCCATTAGCAAAACTGCAATTAAGACCGTAAAATCTGCGTTTTTGGTGCCTGTAGTTCAGGGGCGGATTAACAAGTTTTGGGACCCGGGGGCACTTTTTATGCGGGGGCCCCTCTTAAAAATATTTGTTTTTTTTACAAATGTGTGCATTGTTTATAGCTTAGTTTTACATGTTTTTTAATGCAGATCTAGATGTTATAATATTTTAAAAAAATCAAAACTAATTATAATAAGTACAGTAAGCATGATAGCAAAAAACTTTTGTGGTGATTGATTTACATTGGCTTATGTTATTTATTTTCACGGATTATAATATGATAAAAAGTTGGAATAACCTTTCCTTGTTATTATTATTTAATGCTTCTTTTGGTAGAAAAAGTATAGACTTTGGTACTTTTTAATGTTTTGAACTTTGCTAATTTAAGACGTGATTTACCTTTACGCTTATGTGTTTTTTTTCATATTTCAAAAATCGGTTGGCGGACAGTTCGACAATTTGCCCATAAAAAAGAGAGTTGGATAACTCGCCAAAAAGGGGAAATAGGGCAGGGTAAAGGAAATCAGAAGTAAAAAAAACCAAAAAATATATTAGCTGCATTAATTAATGTACAATGCTGTACTATAATTTATAAATACATTTATTTTAGTTTTTTGTCAGTTTGTCCTAAGCACTCTCCCACCCTTATCCTTACCCAACGGCAATTTTACAGTTTTTTGCGGTTTTTTGTATTTAGTTTTAATGTTCGTGTTATTTTTACGTATTTTTGGTGACTTTCGAGCTTGTTCTTGTTTTTAATGTTTTTTTATTTGGCGAGTTATCCCCTTTACTTTTTACATTTAACTATTTTTATTACATACAGTTGAATTTTTTTTATGCACTGTACAATTTTTCTGTGAACATTCCATGTTTTGTTTTTTTTTTTGTTACTCTGTCTCACTATTGCGTTTTATATGAAAATTGGCGAGTCGTGTACCTTCCTGTATAAATGTTTTTTTATTTTTTCTAGGTATAGATCTGTCTTTCCTTTACAGCGTAATACTTTTTTGCACATAGAAAAATTGATAATTAAAATAACTTACATAAAAACTAATCCTTATAATATGCTTTTACAAATACAAAAAATATAGCAACGTCGATTTCAATAAAAAGCTTTAAATGTGCTGATTCTTAAGCAAGAAACATTCAATTAAAAATAAAATTGATTTTATTGCCCGTTGTGGGTTAGTGGATACAGCCAGTCAAATAAGTATTGTGCTTAAAAGTTAATACAATTTTGAGATGTTCTTTATTGTATTTTTCTGAAAAACAGTTCTTTTCAAGACTTATGTGCATCTATTGTCTATTTATTGTTAGGCTCTGCACAAATTACTTCATGATGTCTAATTTTTTGTTTTAATTGTAAAAAATATCATATAACTCACACAACGTCTTTCTTACATAGTCTTTTGACAGCCATGCATTTGTACCAGACTCACCGTAAAAAAGATCTTTAATTTACCATTTGTTCAAATCCGATAAACAGGAAAAGCAGATAATGCTTTTTCTATATTTAAAATTTGTTGAGAATAATTTTTAGTGTTGATTTTCTTCAACTAGTAAAAATATTAAAAATATTGTTATAGCCGTTTAACAGGAAAAAATATATTTACTTCATGGGCGCTTTAAAAGCTGCAAGCTTTACAATGACGTACTTATTAAAAAAAACGAATTAATCCTGAATTTTTAAACTGCAAACTAAATAACTTAAGTAAAAAGTATCCATTTTATGGTCAAACTAGGGTTTTAAACGTAGCTATCGAAAAAAATATAAAAACAATGCCGTTTTAAAAAAGTTATACACAAATCCACAAGATCAGTAAACGTTTTTTTTAGTGTTTTCAATGTCAAATTTTTCGACATTAATAGGTATTGCATTATACATACACTGCTGCAAAAGCTTTTTATTTTTTGCTTTTTTCTTTTACACTTTGTTTTTTTAAGTTTTTTGAATTTTTACGAAATAAATAACAGCTTGTTTTTTTTGATAACCAACGTAATTTAAACATACCAATACAGCTTTAGATAAAAATTATTGCGTAGTTTTCTTACAATTTTGTGTTAGGCAAACGACTAATACAAATCAAAATTTAAAAACATTGCAATATTTCTGACTATCTTATAGAAAAATATATAGCGATCTTTTTTTTTGTATTCTAATATTACCAAAAATTTTTTCTTTTAATATTCGTGCGTACAAAACGGATAAACTGTATTATTGGGGCCCCCTGAGCCGGGGGCCTGGGGGCACATGCCCCTAGTGCCCCTCTCTTAATCCGCCTCTAGGTTAGTATTAGATCATACATCAATAGCACAAAGACTGCAGTAAAAAGTATTTTTATGCGTAAAAATAACTTTCATACAATTTGTTTTGTATACATTACCGCCTTTCCATTATTTGTTCTCTTAGACTTCATTGTAGTGTTTCTAAAAAATGCAACAAAAAGATGCCGTAAAAAAAAAAAAAAAACCGACAATTACCCTAGGATGCAAAAGTTGATTATACTCATCTGAACGGCCGTTTTCATAAGAGAGAAAATTCTGTTCTTATATGCGTTTTTTAAGAGAGGTGAAGTTTTATTGCATTTCAGTAAATATGGTTACTCATTGTACAAAATCTTGTACATATAAAAAAAAAACGGCGTATTTAAATGCAACATAAAATCTAATTATATTTTAAACTCCTTCATTGTAATTTAGTGAAAAAACAGCAATACGAAACCATGTATTTTTGAATCCCGCGTAACTAAAATAGATACCACAATATAATTATATAAGCATTTTTGTGATGGTTGCTGCAGGCGGTCTCGTTTTGCAGCATCGCGACTGAATTTCACAAGTATATACCATGACACAAAAAAATCGTAACAAAAATATACGCCTTAACCTTTTTGCTGCAGGAATACTGATTCAGTTTAAATATAGGCTTTCGAATGCTGTATACAACTATGACCCGTTGCGCCATCCAGAATTCACAAGAAACGCGTTTTTAAAATACTATAAAAGAAGTATAAAAGTATTTCGTAAAAACAGTATATAATACATGTTTTTTATGGCCATTTAAATTTCAATATTAAAATAAAAAAATAAAAAATAAAAGTAAATAAGTGTACATATAAATAACAAATTGTAGACTAACGCCTAATTTTAAAAGCAAAAAAAAAAGTTTTAAAAAAAGATCTGTAACCACACCAGATCCTGATATATTGCAACTGAACGTCAATTATACAAATTTTGTTTACCAACATGGTATTTTTATCGCATTTTCTTAGACAAGTATGTAATTATTTTATTTCATGATCTCTATCTAATGCATTACTTTTTTAGTAACAATGTTTTTTCTAATATTACAATAGGTATTTTTTTTATTTATAAAGATATTTAAGCATAAACATTGCTAGATCATTAAAAAAATTCTATGGTTTTGACCAGCTGTAAACAGCTCAAAAGAATTCTTATTTTTATGTGATAATAGAGTAAAAAGACCAGACCTACACTTGGTAGACCACATAAAAGCCCTACAACTTATTGCTTCTGGATACTAATCCAATAAAATTTATCTTTTATGTATGAATTTATTTTGCAAAATGTATATTTACCCAAAATGATTTTGTATCATTTTTACTTACTGCTTATCGGTACATTAGCGATTAGTAAAAGATAGGTTGAAAACTATTTTTGCAATTTACAGGTATTTGAAGTACTCTTTTTTTATATATGTCAATATTGTTCTTTAATATATATATCTTAACCTAATCCCAATCCCTAACCCTAACCCAAACCCTTTCCCTTACCCTTATCCCTAACCCAATAGAAACAAAAGCACTTTCTTAGCATAATAAAATGAGATCTGCTACGGGTTGTGTAAAATAACCCCAGTAAAAAATTGGCCAACTTTTTTCTATCTTTGATAACATATGTTAAATATCGTTTTTCGTTTTTCGATTTTTTTTTTAGATTTTTGCTTTTTTAGAATCAATTTTAGTGAATTTAGTTTTATTTTGTCTTAAAAATCTTATAATCTGTTAGTTTATAATTTTTAGTTTATTTTGCTGCATTTATGTTTTTTTTTTATAAATTAGTATGAATTTTGCTAAAAAAGTTTGAAAGATTCAATTAAACATATGTTTATTTTTGGAAAAATAAAAGTTTATTGTGCGATCCTCGATTTCCCGAACGCTAATCATTAAAATGTATTTACATGTTGCGGTAATATTTTTGTGTTATTGCGTTTTTTTTAATTCTATAGCCCACTAATAGATTGAAAAAATAGTACATGTTTTTTAGGCATTGTGCAAGCCGTTAGGTAGCTTTTTTTGTAATAAAGGCAGCCAGAGCTGATGCATACCTCTAAGTAGATATGTTTACTACACTTCTCTATAGTATTTCTGGAAAACAAATCTAACCCAGCAACCTTGTTTACACCACAAAAAGTAACATTAATGACGTAAAGTAGGTAAATGCTCTTGAGTTTTTTGGTGTAGTTTGCACAATACAGAAAATAACGATGCATAAAAATAAAAATATTTACTTCCTAGCAAGTGAGTATATACTTTTTGTGTTAGCTAGGTATAGTTAAAGAAATGCAATAGACACAAATCGCCCCCACTTTAGTCATTAATAAAATTTTCATAGAGTAATATGAAACTTACAAGTTTTTACTTTTTTTGCACAAAGGTTGTCTTTTTTACATATTTAATGTTTGCCAGTCTGATAAAATAAACCCGCAATATGTGGTACAGTTGTTTTAAATAGGGGATATTTTTTTTTCAGGATATATTTTTTTTTTGAAAAAGTAAATGATTTATTTTGAGAATCTTATTTTTTTTGTCGAGATTGATTGAAAATTACCGAAGTTGGTAGAAACCGTCGAGTTTGTTTACAAACTGTACAGGTTGCAGAAACAAGGCGAGATAATATAGTCAAAAATCAAGGTTATGTAAAAGAAGTCATATTTATTGTAAATATTATAGACTGTACACAAAAAGATCAATATCGGTTGCAAGCATGACAAGATTGATTACACCCCACAAAAAGTGCAATAAAAACAAATTATAATAATTTTATCACAATAAAACCTTGCCGAATTACTTGCAATTATAGATCTGCTATAGGTTGGTTGGCTTGTTTCACTTCACGAAAAAAAAAGTTACCCGGTCCGGCCTGCACAATACCCGAAAAAAATTTACTCTTTTAAATAGATTGGATAGCCAATTTTTTTGCATTTAAATTTGCATAAACACATAAAAAAGTACCAAAATATATTATAGAACTTTTTTAAATTAAGTTTTTGTTGCAGGGTTTGTGAAGTATGCTCAGGGCTCCGAATAAGGTAGAGACAATATTGATAAGGGCACAAAAAGCCCCGCCCCTACCAATATGGCCGTTATGTTAAAAAAAAGAGATATTCTTTTGTGTTTTTTTTGCGATTTTTTTGTCAATTTTGCAACTAGACTAATTAAAAATCAAAATGTAAATTTCAAAACACATTGATAGATATTTTTTTATCTTAGTTAATTTTTATAATATTCGTACAATCTAATTATGCTGTTTCAATTTTTTTTATACCAAATTGCGTATATAGTGCTAAACATAGAGGCTGTTTACTTTAAGATTAAATTGCAAAAATATTGCTTTTAGTCAGAAAAAGATGAATATTTTTAGATATACAATCATTCATGTTTGATGAAGTACAAATATCTCACAAAAAAAAACCTGTTAAATTTTAATGGTAACTTTACTCTCTTTCATACTTAAATCTTCTAAAATTTTTATACTATTCTTATAATAATTTAGCAAAAATTAGAAATTTTATATTTACGCATATCAACTACCCCTAATATAAACTAATAATCATAAAATTTTTAGTTTTCCTTCTTAGTAACGACATATAGACACATAAGCTTGTATTTATAAGGAACAAAATGGATTAAATTAGTTATGTAATTTTATAAAATATCAACAAAATAAAAAACATAAACAAAAATAGAAAATAGGGAAACAGATATGGAAATAGATTATCCCCATAATGACCCTAAAAATATGACCATTTTTTTTCCGGCCCCTTTTTTCGGAGCCCTTTGAATACTAGTAAAATATACACATATATCACTGTATAAACCACATTAAATACATTAAATATACAAAAAACTCGGGTTTTTTGTTTAATATGTTTTTAACATGATCATAGCGCTTAAAACCGATTGATGATTAAATTTATTACAAATAACATGTTTTTCTGAAAATTTTATTTGGCTGGTTTTTTATCAGTCAAAAATTGTAAAAAACTGCAACAGAACATTATCTTTCGAAAGTAGTCGTAGAAATTTATTGTTTTTGTATTAAGGACAACCTTTAGTATCATATGTAAATGACAGTAAAAAATAGCTAAAATGGAGCTAAAATGATGCTTAAATGATGCTAAAATGATGCACTAAAAAAATTTGTTTAGTAAAAATTGGATTTTTTGTAAAAATTGTGTGTTGTAAAGTTGTAACGTCATTTTTATAAATTAAAAATTTTTTTGTACCTTTTTTACGTTTAAATTGCTTATATTTGCAAAACATAAACCGTTTAAATATCACTAAAGAAAAAAATGCATATAAATACTATATTGCCATTGTAAGGCTTTCATACGCAAATCCGTGCGTAAAATACAGTAAATATAAAAAAAAAATACTAAACTCCAGTGATTTATATACACAAAAAAAAGAGTTTTATAAAAAAAAGTAAATGTGCAATTTTACCATTTGTATAATTAATAGGATAATAATTTTGGTAAGAAATATAGGGTTTTTTATATAATAAATGGGCAGCATAGCAGCTTTTTCTATGGCCGCGTATAAAAATAACACAAATTTTAAATTTGCAAAAAATATTTTAATTTCAATATAAATTATTATTTTTTATGACTTTTTATTGCATTATCATCAACTTCAATAATGTAGAGTCTTATGCTTTCCGCACTTTATTTTTATGTTTTTACCCCAAATTGGGGCTTTTTTTTCTAATCAAACTCTAAATAAATACAAGCTAGATCCATACACTTGTAAATTTTTTGATTTCAGATTGTTAACTTGTTCATAAATGTTCAAGCTTATATTATGCCTTTTTTTGCCTACACAGACGTTGACTTTTTGCAAATTCTCTCTATATTTATTACATTTTGCGTTGATATACATACAGAGCCTGTCAGAGGGAAGGAAGGGGGATTTATCCGTGGGCCCGCCAATATAAGATGCCCACTTTTTGCACTTTTATTAAATATTAAGACTAATTTAAGTTGGGATATCGGTTATGGATACGACTTAAGCATGTAGCTGTTGCTTTTAATTATATTGCTGTAACCAGTTTATAAAGTGGTTGTCATATGGGGGCCTTGATCTTTGTTTTTTGTGTTTGTGTGAATACAAACTTTAGAAGCATTTTTGGCGTTGCGGAATATAAAAATATAGATTTTTACTGATAAAAAGGTTGCATTTAAATTGCACTTTTTATTGCAATATTTGTTATATTACTAATGTTTTAGTACATATTAGTAAAGACAGGTTAAGGTCAAATTTGTGGAAAAAAGGCGGGAACAAAAAGGATGGTCTTCAGAAAACATTATTCAAAAAATATTAGAAAAATACAAAATTGGTAAGAAAGACTTTTACAAAAAGGTTAACATAAAAACTTACCAACAATTTATACGTGTCTAAAGACACGGTTTGATGCTGAGTTTTTGTCTAGGATTGTTATATTGACTTATCAGTTACTTTTTTATAAGACGCAAAAGACTGTATTTGTACTCTTAGAACATTAAATTTGGTTTTAAACTTGTATTTCTATAGTCATTGTTGTTTTGTGTAATATCCACGGTTTTTTTAATGTAAAAAAAAAACTTTTTTTGTTTTTTTGTCAATATGCAAACATAAAAATCTTTGTAAAAAAATTCAAATTTACTATGTGCTGATGTGCTTAAAAATAACAGCATGAATGCAAAAACAGTTTTCAAATAAACCAATATGCCAGCAAGATTTTTTTTTTGACTTTAATTAGATAAATTTCATTTCAATGATAGGAATACATGTAGAAAAAACATTAGCTAAAGTGAAAAGTATAGCTAGATAAAAACTGTAAGGTAAATCTGGCTTCTTGCGAAAAGCTTTGTAGTTGCAAGCCGTCATTAAATATACGATGTATTGCATTTTCTGTTTCTCGTAGAATATTTTTAAAGTTTGAACCCTTCAGATGGTTTATTGTACACATGTCTCAGCAAATTGCAAATATTTTACAAAAAATGCAATTAAATATGCAGCTTTTTAGCCAGAAACATAAAGGTTATTTTCGTAACTTGTGCATCTAAACAACCTACAAGTTTCGGTTAAGTATTTACAACATTGCAACACAAAACAAATATATTTGCAACTATATAGAAAAAAAACCGCACCAAAACTTGTTTATGGTTGCAAAACACTTTTTAAGTTTTTTTCTACTAGCGTTTACATATTATTATTAGTTTCTTAACCCTTTCACCATTCATGCCACCTATAGGTGTGATGAAAAATGATTTCTAATTCTTTTATCACACCTATCGGTGTAACGAAAAATGAACTCTAATTTGTGAATCACACCTTGCGGTGTAATAAAAAATGATTTCATATTTTCGAATCACACCTATAGGTGTGATGACAAAGGATTTCATATTTGAGAATTACACCTATAGGTGTGAGTAAAAATGTTGACATTTTTATGAATCACATCTTTAGGCGACCTGAAAAATGATTTTCATTTTAAAAATCACACTTAGTAGTGTGATTATTTTCTCCATTAAATTGAGAATCACGCCTATAGGTGTAGTGAACAATAATATACAATTCAATGATATCACCTAGAGATACGGTATAAATAATTGTTGCTTGAAGTACACCTCGTAGGTAAACTTAAAAAGAATTTTCGATTTCTAAATCTCACCTACTGGTGTACTGCAAAAAGTTTCAAATTTAAAAAATACATTCAACGCGTATAAACGAAATAAATAAGTATTTATCATCAACGTGTATTACTCAAACAAGCGAAGTGCAAGTTTGTACAAAAAGAAATACATTATGAACCATGACAAGAGAACTTGCCCGAGGAAGTAGATAACACTAAAAAAAGAGACTACTTCCTTTGATATAAAATGCCATTCGCGAACAACGCGAGTATACTGTAAAGCATGTACTGAATTTCTTTGTATTTATCCTTGCTTTGAGAACTATCATACAGATTCTCATGATGAAGAAATTGATACTGAGGATGAAGGCGCTAAAAAGGACAACCAAATAGTAATTTATATAATAATTTCTTTAATTTTATATTTTTTATATTTTTTACGTCGATTTTTTTGAAATTTCGAATGGCCAAAAAATTGAATTTCTTATTGAAAGAAGGGTAGAAATTATTATATTTCACTTGTAAATTGGTGAAAGGGTTAAGAGCAGATAAATTAAAAAAAAAAAATCAAAAAATAATAGTTGATAAAATTTCAAAGGTAAATGTTTTAAAGATTACAATTTACCGCTACTTATTGTAAATAGAATTTGCAATTTATAAAGTTTTTTTGATTGTAGTATTATATTATTAAGTATGCAAAATGAGAAAATCTGTTTTTTAGTCTTGGGATCTAGCCAGTGGTGCTATTCAAATGGCTCTTGAAAAAGTCAGATCCCCATCCCCCCAGAAAACAAAAAAAAAGGCCGGCCAGCTATTGCCATTTAAGTATAATTAAGTCCTCAAGGAAATTTATGCCACCGCCCAGAAAAATATTGTAATATCTGCCCTGGATAAAGCATATTGTTTTTACGCCTTCAAAAAAAATACACTATAGTATTTTTTTTCTTCGATAAAGGGGCCCATAAAAAATTTTCCCCCCGGGCCCAGCTTCGTCTTTGGGAGGCCCTGATTATAATTGGTTTAAATTTGCTTTATTTTTATAGTTTCTTTAATATCTGAAAAAAATTTTATTTTTGTTAGCTCTTGTAAAAAAGCTCAGAGTTTTACAAGAAATGCCGCAAAAAAATTATTGAGTTCTAAAAATAGGAATAACATTATATGTATGATTACAAAGTGTATACTATTTATAGAATGCCAAACGCGACAATATGTGTATTTGTATATTTTATGCATATGTTTATACTTCTGCGCCTGGCTCAACCCTATAAGCCCTGACCAGTTTTTTGTATACTATAGATTTAGAGTTTTTCAAAATAAAAAACGAAAATAAAAAAAGAAAATATATATTTAATCCAGCAAATTTGTTAATTACAAAACCCATAACTTTGGCAGGCCAGTATAGTTTATCTTTATTACAACTTGCATTGAGAACAAAAATAAGTTAAAGTCGCAATTTTTGCAATCAAACCTTTTATTATAACCTCACCACCTTTAAAGATATGTCAGAATCTTTGTACATTATACAAAAAAATCGAATCTAACTTGTAATGATTTTTTGCCTACTTTTACTCTGTATTTACTTGTTTGGGCAGCGTCAACTTGCCTGTAGACACAAAACGACTTTGGCAAAAAAGGTGCCGCAAAAGCAAAAAAAAAGCAAAAAAAAAAAAATACTTTAGTGTAAAACATCTAAGAATTTTTTAAAAAAAAATTATACGTCAAAAAAATACTATTTTCTTATCTAGACCTGGTTAGGTTGGTTTTTTTTTAAGTAAGAAAAAGACGTGGTTAGAAAAAAACCCGAAAAATATAGTAAAAAAACGCCACAAATAATAAGTTTGTTGTTATTTTTTATAAAAACATATCGTTAAAGCTATGTTTTGTGTATATTCTATTGAATATATTGTAAATATTGTGTCGTGGCAAGTTTCCTACCCCCTGAAAAAATCGAGACATGGCCAGTTCCACTCCCTACCCCCTAAAACCCACTTTTTTTTTAAGTATTTTTTTTCTACTTTCTAAAAATGAATTTTTTTGATGTTGTTCTAAAACATTAAAAGTATACTTAAAAATTCATATTAGAGATGTAGCATTGTAAAATTATGCTGCAGACAAATGTATAATTTTATTCAGGGAAAGATTGCAAAAAAGAATAATTCAGAAGAATATGAAAAGAAAACGTGTATGTTAATGTATTTACGGCTTTATTTATTTTTACTGTTTTTTTATTTCTGTAGCATTTTTTTCGTCCTCCTTAGTGGAAGGGACCAAAATTATACCTTTTGGTTAAAAGAAGGACAGTTAAAGAAAGCAAGCGCCGTATTTGTAATAGTTGCAGCCAAACACAAAAAATATATACAAAAGCTGTTTTGAAAACAACATAAACTTTATTTACAACCACATTTACTTACCCAAAATTTGCACATTAAATATCTAAGAATTTTTTTAGAAAAATAATCAATCTTCGACCATAAAAACGACGTATAGCAGCGAACATTTAATATCTTAGACATATTAGGCTCAAAATGGTTTTGTATATAAAAAGAGCTGCGTACAGGCATGTACCAAAAAGATTAGACATACATGTTACTAGAGAGATTTTATAACCCCCATCTGCGTCATATAATGACTCTCGAATAGTACCATGATTGTAGAGTGGCCAAAAGATCAAGATGTAGAATGTTCTATCAGAATTTGTAACGAATCGTTCTACTATCACATTAGTATGATCATAGCAACGGTATAAAAACAGTGATACAGTGTTGATATCAGAGATATGAAGTAATAAATTGTTCCTTGTTTGTGATGAAAAAATATTGTATGTTAAAAGTGGGCGGTTTAAGGGGCTGTGGGCTGCAGCCGTAAACCTAAAAAAAAAAAAATGCTTTGATTAGAAGAGAGGAAAGTCCTAATTTGTATTGTCGCTTGTACAACTATAGACTTTGACTGTTTGATGACGATAAGAGTATGCTGTTAATTGCGTCTCCTTACAATTTTTTCTTTAATAGAGTTCTTCTTGTAGATTTTGCGCCTATGGAAATTCAACCCGGGCTCTTTTTTTATATGTCTACGATATTTTTCTGAATGTCAGAAGTATATGCAAATGTAAAAGCATGTTTTTACAACTATACGACTATATACACAAAAACTTATACCAAAATATGTTTTAAAAGTTGAATATATTTTGTAAATGTACAATTTGATTGTTATATAAATATTTTTACTTAAAAATGTTTTTTCTTGTATAACAAATGTTTTCTGCAGATGTTCTAAAGTCAAATTGATCACACTTTATTTATTGACATGTTCGTTTACGTGTATCTTTGCAAACATCCACAATTCACCCTATTATTACTAGGTATATTTTTTTAGATTTGATAAGTTTATTTCTTTTCCAAGCTGATTAAAGCTTCTGTATGAGAACAATCTCGTATTTTTCTAGTATCTTGGCACTCAATGTTTTTTACTTTTATGCAAAATACATAAAAATATTTTTTGTTTATAACAACAACAATGTATTTTTTTTAAATAAATTTTTTCATATCTCTAGTTGTTATCCATGAATTTTATGTTTTAGCCAGGGGCAAGTAAAATTTTAGGAATGCACCCAAAAAGTGGTAAACTATACAAACAGGTTAAAAACTAAGCCAGTTGACTAAACAAAATCATCAAAATTTGTAGTCGCAGAAAAAAATGTAAAATAGAAAAAAATATAGGCAATAATAAAAAAAATGTTTTTGTCTATAGATGATTTGCCACAAAAAAACAAACTCAACTAACAGGCTTAGTACAGAATACCAAAATACTTGTTTGGTACCTTAAAAAAATATGTTATTAAAAAATGAAATCTACCGTAAAAAGGTATACAAGTACGCGTTTTTTAAAGCATATAATTTTATGCGTCCGATATATGTTTTGCTATGTTTTTTTGTAAAAATGTAAAAAGGAGCTTACATATACCCCTTTTTACGGTTCTAAAGATTTTTTAAAAATACCAAGAAAAGATCTTTTCATCTCCAATTTTCTACCATACGAACACATTGTCGCTCTTTTGACGCCTCTAACAAAAGATTAGCCTATAGTATTGGCGATTTTTGCAGCACACTTTACGATGTTTTTTGCTTTTTATTTGTTAACCTGATGAATTCTTTATGAAATACATATCATATTATCATATATTATACTATGTATTTTTTTCTTCTGCTGATATCCAGTTCCGTGTAGATTTTAGTATGCCTCTGTTTTTTCTTTGTGGCCTTTTTCTCTAAATCTCCTACTTTTTTATGTTCCTATTTTTGGTCTACAATTAAACCAAGTTACTTTAAGATGAAAGAAGGATCACAATTATATATATTCATTTGTATTTAGTGCCCTCTATATACAATGGCAGGTTTTCTGGCCTTCCGTATATTTCCCTTATAGTTTTAGGCCGAATAACTGCCCACTACTGCAAAGGTATATAGGGAAAATTCACGAAAAAAACTTTATATACAAGCCCATGATTTTAAAATTAGGCTAAAAAAAAAAAATGATCTCATAGAAAGTAAATAATATACCCATATTCGTTTTGTAACGAAAACGATTTCTATGTACTTAGAATTGTTTTTTTGTTTTTTATAATATTTCTATTATTGCTTGTCGTACCTCAATCACTTTTTGCTGTTACGTAATTGAATCGTTTGGAAATAAAGCAAAAACGTTAAACAAAATCGTTTTAAATAAATCTTCTAAAAAAATGTATGTGTCATTAAGATTACTTGACATTTTCTGACTATAACGAAAAGCGTTGTACAATAAACCTGGATTTGTCATGCACTATACAAAGACGACGATAAACAACAAAAATACAAATATAATGAATAATGTATTAAAACACAAAGCCCATTAATTAAAAACACGAACGACTATACATGTATGATGATGAATGCAAAAAGTGTTAACAAAAAGCTACATGCATAATATTTCATTGTCATCTGCGTAATTTAGACTCCAAAAAATTAGTTTTTTTTTTATTTATTTAAAATTTATACATACAGTAATGCGCTTTTAATTTCTATAGAATTTTAAGGCAATTTAAAATTATTTGTATTTGACACGCAATGCAGCCAAGGAATTTAATATGTTGCATGTTGTTATTTTTTCGTGTTTTTTTCATGCGTAAATTAGCATAAGTGCGTATGAAATTGTTGTTTAAATTAAATGCTTATTGTCAGAGATAAATATCGACGGAAATACAATTTCTTACAAAGTTTTTTTATAAAATTTTTACTTCCCCTAGTTCCCAGGGGTTGAGCCCGATTTTAAGGATTATACCTAGGGTGAGAATTCCAATTTTTTTCTGCATCGGTTAAACGACCATCTTAAAAAAAAATGAGTAGAAATCCAACAATTTGTATACAAACCCATTTAAACAGTTTTTTTTTAAAAAAATAACTTTTGTTCTTTCGATCATTTTTTTGCAAATTACATCTTTATTGCAGATTTTATTATAAAAAGGAGAAAAATCCAAAAAAACAAGGCGCAAAATTTTGCATTTTCTATGGATAAAAGTTTTTGAAAACGTTTCTGTTACGGTAAAGTGGCTGGTACATAAAATATTGTCTAAAAAATATCTTGATCTTTTTGTCGTTAAAAAAACAAGAAGGAACGCAGTGCACTAATAAAAAAAATGGTAAGCCGCTTATACTTCCCTTATCATTTTCGTCTTTGTATATTCGTTCTTACCAAAAATTTTTTAGCTGTAGTGCTTTTTTGAAAGACTTAAGAAAAGAAAAATTGTAAATAAAAGTATATATTAGGGCTGGAACCAATAGTGATCAAGCCAATAACAATGTGAAAAAAGTTTATAATACAATGGAAAAAAAAGTGGATTAAATTTTGGGTGCAAACATAATTTACTGTACGATAAGCTCGAATTGATATGTTGTTGTTAGTCAACGTAAAATCTCGCCTTGTTATTAGTTTTTTTTTGGCAAATAGCAAAACATGAATATACCAGTTTTCTCTAAAAATAAGACAACTTTGTTTTTACATAACAGTTTTTTCACAGTATTTTGTTCGTACAATTACAAAATATTATAATTCAGCAATTAAAAAGAAAGAAATAAATGATTTCAGTTAGAAGTTTGTTTTTCTTATTAGTAGAAACGCTAAAAATTGCCTAAAACCACCGTAAAAGTTACAAATTTTATATAAATTCTGTAAAAAAATTTGCATATTCGAAGCAAAAAACTTCATTAATTACAAACAGTGACAACTTCTGATTTAAATGTAATGAAAGTCAAAAAAAAATTATAATTCTGTATTTAAGGTGTACTTACCTGTAGAAATACTAGAGTTTTGCGTTTTATGCTTATGAAATAGATATCAAAATTAAAACATTGTTTTAGTAATTTTAGACTCTAGATGTTGTCATTGGTTGTTTAAAAGATGCGACGATACTAAAAATACTATCCAAATACCAAAAAAGCACAGAATTATATTTTTCATGTTCTAGTAATAAAAGAATTTGGTCGTAATATTTAAATATGAAGCGGTGGTTTAAATCGTTTTGTAACATAGCATTGTTTCCACAACAACTTACGCAAACATCGCGCGTACTATAACCGGTTTTTAATATAAATTTGTAAAAAAAGACAATTATATGTAGCAGATTTTTGTTTTTGCTATATTTTACTAGACGTATACACAATATAGTTATATTTATAATATAATCAGTACAGATAGAGTTGTAAAAGGATTCTCATATTTTTTGAATAGATAGATACTACTGTCGAGAAGTCTTACTGGATGTTTAAATTATTGCGAATTAACATAAAAAAAGTGTGGAAAAATTGTTAAATGTAGCTTTAAAATAAAAAAATGTACATGAAAGACAATCTTTTTGCATTTTTTGCTACCAATACAAACTTAGTAATTTTATTAAAGTGTTTTTTTTACTGGTTGAACTCGTATTTTACATATGTATGCATTTCAATATTTTTTAAGTTTAATTCTTTATTTAATCTATCCAGAACAAGCCTTATCTTCATTTTTATTCTTATACTGCAATAATTTGAAGATGTAGTAACTGAAAAGTTTTACTAATTTTTCTAAATTTGACATATTGTGTCTATTTTTATAAAAACTAATATTTGTATAGAAATTGTAATTTTTGTATTTTTTCATATTTTCTTACAATAAGTTTTGCTGTATTTAAGATGTTTTTAAACTACCCAAAGCAAAAGTTCATCATTTTGTATATCCTCTTGGCAGTGTTGATAATCTTGGTAAGTTCGTTTTGTATTTCTTTTGTGTTTGTACTATCCTTAAAATCCTCATATTTTCGTGCATGGATTACAAGATTATAAATCTCAAATTAACTAAACAGGCATTCAAAAATTAATCAATTACAATATTTGCGTTTTGATTGCAATAAAGATTAACTTAAAGATAGGAAAAAAAAAATCCAAATTTCAATATCATCTACGGAGTATTTAAATTCATTTTTCAACGTTCGATTGGGTTTAATATATTATCTAAAATTATAAATAATGTTGGTTATTCGCTGCAAACCAAATTAGGTTTCCACAAAAAGCTTTAAATTGGTACCACATACACCATAATTGTATGACCCGTGTCAAAAAATTATCGATTTAAAGGTTTTTGTTTTGTAAACATACAACGACAAACTGGAGTGCTTTTATA
This sequence comes from Agrenia bidenticulata, assembly GCA_034694785.1. Lineage (NCBI taxonomy): Eukaryota > Metazoa > Arthropoda > Collembola > Entomobryomorpha > Isotomidae > Agrenia > Agrenia bidenticulata. The sequence goes on from JAQFYM010000905.1 coordinate 28,944, forward strand.
ATATAGGCATGTTTAATCATATGTAATACGCAGTTCCGCCGCGTAAATATTTATTGGAAAGGCAAAGCACAAGTTATTCATATTAATTTTATATTTTACTAGAATGGACATTACAGTTAATCTTTGTCGTAACATAAAATACGAAAATTGACATTATATCGCTATGTAAAACCATTTCGTCCGGCTGCCTAGCCTTGTTTATGCATAATTGTAAAAGTTGAGGCACGCATTTTTTGCAGTTTTTAGAAAAAGAATATATATATAAAGAAATGGTTGGAACGTGGCGAGTTTTATGGGCAATGTTTCTACGATACTAAAACCTATCTGCGATTGTACTGTTTATTTAAATAATATTTTCTTTTATAAATTTACAGGTTGATTTGTTCCACAAATAGAACACAATCTCTGATAAGATTTATTATACACACTTTTTATCGCCTGCATTTATAGACCTTAATGAATGGCGTTTAAGGGGTTTAAAATGCATTTTGAGGTCCAAGAACGGTCCAGAATCGCGTGAACTCTGAATAGCGCACCTCTGAAGCTTATTGAACACTTATTGGTTATTGCATATATAGTGGGTGTATAGCTGCTACCTTAAAATCCCCATCTTCTAACCGCTCAATCTGGAATAAAAAGTTTTTAACTTTCGACCATCTACTCTTTGTAAAATGTATTATTGAACTGTCAGCTTTCCAATTACTTTTTCTTTATCAACAATATATATTCATTTTTTGGCATTTTTAATTTATTTTTCTTTAGTACAGTATCTCTACTGCGCATTCTGGTACAGTTTCAGCGTTCGTGCTATACTCTTTAATTTGCTTTATTTGTTTATCTTTCACTAGAAGTCAATAAATTTAATTTCATGCATCTTTTCCTAGTAACCCCAATCCACATTGATTATTTATTTTATGTTTTGACTACAGACGTGAGCACAGTTTGAAGGATCCAAGAAATCTTTATAAAGAGTTTCTTCTCGTTCGAAAGACTCTTGATACTTTAATATTTATTTGATGGTAGTAGGGAATGGCTAACTTGTGTTTTATGCCATGTTTCTTGTCCACATATTACCTAAATTTTTTAGCAAACTCGCGGCCATTGTCGCTTTGCATGGTAATAAATAGAAACCAATCGCCTACATTTGTATAAATTTTACTTTATTAATTGCATCTTTTGTTTGAACTACTCTAGCTCAGACATATCGGGCTAAGTAATCTTTAAAAACTATGATTTTTTCTTTTTTGCTAAATTCTAGCATTTCAATTTCAACCAAATCACATGCGTACGAATATTAACGAATATGCATGTTTATATATTTGTTTTGTCGTATTTTTGGCATACAATGCAATTCTTAATTATATTTTTTATTTTTGTCTCACTTATCTTAATAATCCGTTTTCTCAGATCTTTTGAAAGCGATCTCCTATGCGAGCTATTAACTAGGAATTCACTGCAGTTATAATATCTGCAACTTCCTTATCTTCAGGCAAAATACCACCGCTTTGTATAATACCTATAGAAACTACCATATTATCAATATCCGAAGTACCTAAAACCGTTGTTTTTTTTTAATCGGTCATCATACCTTTTGACAAATTTTTACGTTTATCACTATTATTGTGATTCTGAGTATTGGTGACTATTTATTTGTTTGTTTTTTATGCTTTGAGTAAATTTATTTCCATTGAAAAATCACTTGTCTCGTTCATTACCATAATATTATGTTTAAAACTTTCTCCAGGCATCACTTTTTAATCAATTGACGTTTTATGCTGTTTTATATGTACCATGAAAACTGCAATACTAGGAAAAACATTGATGAAAGCTGGCTGATAAAAATTCAAGTTTGAATTTTCATGTAGAAATTGCTTGATGATCTGTGATTAACTTTTATCTGTTGCCTACAAAAAAAAGCACAATTTATTATCGGCCACAATGCAGCCAGAACTTTCCGTTCTGTAATTGAATACTTCAGTCGCAGCAGTACAAACTTCTACTTATTTAAGAAACTACATAAGTGCTTTGATGCATTACGACTCCTCATTCCTTTTGACTTACATCTGCTTTTTAGACGTATTTGTTCTTTGCGGATCCGGAGTGTTCAATCAACATCTGCTTTTAATCATACCTTTTATTTTATTAAATGCATTTCTGCGTAAAATCCTTCATATAAACTTTGTATTTTTTTCTAGTAATTTGTATAGCGGTTTTATGTAAGCTGTAATATTTCTAACAAATGGTCTGTCAAAAATCAATGATACCTATAAATCTTTGCGATTGTCGTTTAGTTCTTGGTTCAAGAAAGTAATTGTTTTTCTAAACTCTGATAAATTTTGGAGTTATCTTATTTAAGGAAATTGTATATCTTACAAAATTAATTTTTTCTACATATCTTTTTGCCTTCGTTTCATTTTCTTTTAAACCATATGATTTAATACGTTCAGTCACTAGGTTTTAATTCGTATTATGTTCATCAATACGTTTTTCAAATATTAAAATGTCATATATATATACCACACAAGAAATATGTATCAAATCACTCAAAATAAAACCCATTTCTCGCTGAAATACAGCCGGTTAATTTTTAAAGCCCTGGGGCTTTTTCACAAATTGCAAATACTTCTTACCCGTAAATAAAGCTGTCCTACTTTTTTTTTTCTTACTGTGCTATATGAGTATGATAGAATTTGACCTGAAATTAGATTAGACTAAAATACTTTGCATCGAGCAAACTATGAATTTAGTGTGAGACTCTTGAAAGTTCAAATCTGTCATGAGGCATAATAGTAGCCTTAAATTCTAAATAAATGCTAAACCTGATATCCCCACGTGGTACATGTACAAAACAACAAGATTAGGCCATTTTGATTGGCTCTTTTCAACAAACCCTTGACTTGTTAATTTACTGATATATTATTTATAATCTAGTGTATCCGATAAGCTACGAATTGGCTTTTTCCACTAACTGATTCACCCACACCAGTAAAATGAATACATGTCTTAAGTTATTTTGGCCTTGAATACCTATCAACAGCTAACATACCTATTAAATTTTTTTTTACGTACTTGGTATAAAATAAAACAGCTCTTTAAATATTTCATTTTCCTTTGACTCCTACCGTCAAATTTTACATATTCTATTGAATGAACTGTTTACCAGTAATCAGTTCAAAAGGGCTAATTTTAAGAAATATAAATACTTCAGGAAAACCTTTTAATGCTGGTGTCGTAAAATTAAATGACTGCAGCAGTAATAAAAGTAAATGATGCTTTGTTTCAGTTGAGTTATGTAGCGATTGTCAGTGCCTTTTTTTTATTCTCTTCCTTTTTATTGTTTATCTTCTTTTCAGAATAACTACTCGCATTCTTTTATCTTTTTACACTAAGTAACCATAACATAATCATCACGATTCTTTCCTGGCTGCACATTATTTTTTCTTCTTTGCGACACCTTTTGATTATAGCTTTATCTTTGTTTGCTCAATCTCCTCATATTTATATGCTCTTTTAATTACCATTGCCTGTTTTGTCTTTGCAGAGCTTGTCAGCAGCTGCACATTAGCAGCAACTACATCGATACAAATACGTGTGGACTTGTTTTTTTTTCTAATACATAATGCTATTAAACCAATTTTTCCAGCTTTCTGAGGAAGTGACTCCACTTCACATCTTTATACTTTTTTATGCTTTTGATGTCTTTGGATCTGCGATGCATCGTAAGTGTTTATTAAATCAGCATAACTGGAAGGCAACTCGTTTTCTTTTACCTTGTATAGTACCATTCTCAAATTTTGTTACTTAGCTTGATTAAGTATGTCTGTAATTGTTCTTTTCTAGGACATGTGCTCGAAGTTGTCTGTCACTTCAAAAAGAAATAGAGCCAAGTGGATGGATTTTTCCGTTATATTTCTGCGAGTTATACATTTCTGTATAGATCAAAAGACCTGTTTCTCCGCGTATTATCACATTTTAGTGACTGCGAATTCGTGTTGAGGTTGGTCAAATTGTATAGTGCGTTATTTGGAAGTACTCCGTAAGATTGGAATCTGGTTTGTTTTCACGGGCAATGTTTCTACGATAAGAAAACCCATTTTAAATGTACTGTTTATTGAAATAACAATTTCTTTTTGTAACTTTATATCTTGAATTGTTTTTACAAATCAAACAAAATCTCTGATAAGAAATGGTTTACACGTCAATTTTCGTATTAATTCAAACCCCTTTAAAAATTTGCGTAAGCTGTCACTTAAATGGTTTCTATGGTGCGGAAACGCTATAAGTTCGCAATTGCTCTATATTACGCACCTTAAATTACTTATTGAACACTTCTTGGTATTGCATATTTTACGGTGTAAAGCTGCTACCCCAACAAAAAAATTATTGACAATGGCACTATCAATGGCAATTACTTTGTTCTTGTATGATTCTTCTTTTTAATAGATAAATTTTTAAAAATTACATAACAGATGCATGCGATACTGGAAAATATACAAGCAGTAATAAAAATAAAAATAATAACAGTTTTACATTAATAAATGACAAAAAACAGCTATTACTGATTCTAGAATACAAAGTTCATGTATCCGTTGTTTAGCTTACATATTGTGTCTTTGTAAAAAACCTGTAAGTTATATCCTTTTAGTATAGTATAGCAAAGGTAAATGCTTTGATGTAAAGCATCGTTAAGATGTTTTTGCAAACGTCTACTCTTGACCAGAAACAAATTAACACAGCTTACAGGGGTAAGAAAGAAAAGGCATACAGTTTTTGCGTGTAGATCTCCATATTAAATCCTTCGCGCTTTCAGTTAAAGGATCTATATTTGTCTTAATGCTTTCTTTGTATTTTTGTTGGATTCTGTATTTATAAATACTGATTCATTGTACGTGCCTATGCATTTAAGTGTTACTTAAGCAATATAAAATGCAGTTTAGAGTTTTTAAAATAATTTCTGTTTGAATTTCGTTAACCCGACCACTTTTTGTAATATTTAAAGTTTAGTTTTTTGACTTTAGATGTTTTACGTAACATCCCTTCTATGTCAACAGTACCATTGTACGTAGCCAAGAGCCGCGGATAGCAACTATTATTATAATTATCGTAAATATATACGTACGCTTAATATTATTACTATGTAGATGTATTTAAAAAAGCGTCTGAAAAAACGTTTTAGCTCCGGAATAAATATATATAATTAGTGTTCCTCGTGCCTTGGTATCAATCTGACGTGTCGTAGTAATTGTACATTCAACAGTGTTCATTTGCTTTGTTTTTTCGTCATTCACCCTTAAAGGATGTTTTTTTATTATTTAGAGAGGTAAAAAATATTGTATATTATTAATAAGAAAAAATAGAGCCCCAGTTGTAGTAAAAAAAGCTTTGTAGTTTTTTGTATCAACACAGCTCACATGAATATTAAAAACAAGCAAATATGCTTCTAACCGTTTTCTTTAACCTTAAAAACACTAAGGTTGAAGTAAACTGCAAAAAAACAATTTATAGTATACAAAAATACCACGTTGATATTATGATCTTAAAAAAATTACGTCTATCATTAATAAGCAATACTCCTAAAAATGTCAGTTTAGAGTGATAATTTTTTTTTTTTCAGTAGGTAACACCCTTCCCTCCTGTAAGTACAAAAATACCAAAAAAAAAGGTTAAAATTCTTTTTCGTTTTAAACACCGGCAGATCACACTTCTAAATATGCTCCGACGACAGAGTACTAAAATTGACCATCAAAAACAAACGGAAATCATTTTTTTTTGCCCAAATATTAGTTTTTGTCAAAAAGAGAGCCACAAAAAAACAACCATGCTTTTGTTCGAAGTTGAAGGCATTATAATGGCGTATATTTTTAGTATATATAGAAACTACAGTTCAGACAATTACAAATTTTTTGTGTCGCACAAACGACGCGAAGTTGCAACCGAAATCATATACACATTTTTGTAATTTATATTGTGATCTTAATTAATAAATTTTTATTCGACTCTGGTTACGTTTTTTTTTACCCCTAAAATACAAAAAAGTAATTATATAGTATGTTAATATAAACTTTAACAGCTTTTCAAGTGTTGTAAGCTGACGAACGTAACATTTACTTTAAAAAAAGAGTAAGGAAAAACTATAAAATTAGTCTTGCATATAAAAAATACAAATACATATTTGGTTTTCGTAGTAATACAAAAGTATCACACTTGTCTGTAAACACGAAAACCTGTTTTTATGCAGGTAATGCTAAATAACGCTACTTTTTTATGGTAAACGACAAAAATTCTACATTTTTCGTAAAAACATTTAGGGCGTGATTTTTTTGGCCTAAACAATTTGCTTGTGGAATAGTTTTTCTAGAAACTTGGTATCTTAGTTACGTATGGCAATGTCTATTCTTTGTCAGTGATATAAATTTTGTATATGTATACGACAAAAGTTACATTTTTTTTTAATTTTCTATAAAATACCAAAATATTAAAAAAAAAACTTTTGGTTTTTACGTTTTTAACGTAAAAAAATTACGCCCTTACATTTTAATACTTTCAAAAATTGCAAAATACAAAAAAACCGTGAAATCGTCAATAATCTCATTGTTCATACAAACGGCATTATAATAAATTAAATTAAGACTAACATATAAAAAAAAATATCAAGGAAAGAATGATGGGCAGTTTTTATTGTAAAATCTAGAAAATAATTTTTATTAATCCTTTAAAATAGTAAAAAGTCCAACTGAAGACATAATTTTTTCTATGCTCCACTAGTCTAAAAAAATACATAGAAGCTATAATGTCTGTAAAAATTGCGTAATTCTAACTAATCTAATATGGAATCGCAACTTTTTCTGTTTTGTGTTAAAACTTTGCAATATACAATTACAATACATAAACTATTTTATTTTAGGTATTACCATTGCATAAAACTGCCAAGGTCTAATTTTCTAACAATTAAAATATGTATTTTGCCATCGTAAACGCTTTTAATGTGCGTTTTACTACATCTTTTTTACCTAATTGCTATATTTTTAAGTTTTTTTTTTCGCCATCTTTTTTCTTAATGATAGGAATTTTATCATATCCCTTTTTACGTATTTTGGTTTTTGAAATATCTTAAACTACAAATATTTTTACAAAAAATGGCATAACCGTTATGTTTTAAGAACAAATATTATCAATTTTGGCAGATCCGAGGTAACTTCTTCATATTTTTTATGTATTTCCTGCATAATAAAAAGGGTATATTCATTTTCTTTTTTTAGACTCTTTCCACCGGCTCACGGTTTTAGGGCCTTTGGAGCCCTTCATATAAAAAACAAATTTTTATAAAAGGGCCTTTTGAAAACCTTCGAAAAAATTACATATTGAAAAAAGAGGCGTTTTAAAAACCTTCAATATAATTAACTTTCTAAACTGGCCCTTTGGAAGACCTTTGAAAAAAAAAAAAAAAAACCTTATGGAGAGCTTCAAAAAAACGAAAAATTTTTTACAAAAGGGCTATTATAAGACCTTCAAAAAAAATAAGGAACGAAACCTATTCTAAGAACACCAAAAAATTTAAATTTTGTAAAAAGGTCGTTTAGAGGCCTGATAAACTTAGATTTTTTTAAAAGGCGTCTTGACGACTTTTAAAAAAAAGATATAATAATATCGTACATGCCGCTCTTATTAGTTAATATAAAATTTCTTTAAAAGGGGACTGAAAATCGCTTTGCTATTATATAGTATAAATTGAAGTTTTTTTCGAGACTTTTAAACTTTAAAAACAACTTGAAACAGGGTGTAAAGAATATCTGTCAAAGCAAAACCTATGGTGTCGTTTGTGTACAGGATTATCAAAACATAGCCAAAATCCAGCTATTATAATATTTGTCAATATTTTCAGCTAGTTATTGATCACAAACAATTAAAATAAAACTTTTTTGAACAAAGTACAAACTACAGACTAGAGGTCAGCATTAGCCCGGAAATACCCGGCCCGGCCCGGCACGGTCGCGGGCCGGGTATGGGCGGGTAGTAAATAATTTGTCGCTCTTTGGGTATTTTTTTTTTGCTATTTACCCGATTTTTTTTTTTTGAAATTGTAAAAAAAATATATTTTTACTTAAAAATTGTATTTTAATTTTATATTAAAAATAGTAAAAAACCGATAAAAAATTATATAAAACGTTAAAAAAGTATAAAACAAAAGTTTCAGTATGTAAATATAGATTTAATGCAGCTTGTAAATATGTTTTCTGCCTTTTTTATACAAAAACAAAATGTAGATAAATAAAAAGAAATGTAAGACATCTTATGACCGTTTTCACATTTAAAAATGTTTTTTTAATATTTTAAAGAAGACGAAAACTGAGAAATACAAATATACTGATACTTTACAAATAAACTTCTTTTTTTTCAACAATAAACTTTTGAATAGTGGCGCAAAAGACGTGAGCGTATATTTCAATACAGAAAGTAATCTCGGTATATTAATAGTCACATTATATCTGCAAAATTATGTCAGTAATGATTGCCAGTGTATTCCAAATATAAATTCTACGATTTTTTACATATTTATTTGTCATATTTACAATTTGTGCCATTTAAGCGCGTGCCCATGTATATTTTCATAATCCTTAGTGTTTAAAAGGGCCTGATTTTTTTTGTTGAGAGTTTTTAATCCGGATAGTTTTAATATAATATATAAAAATGTTTCGTTTAATTCTTTTTTTTTCTTAACCTTTTTATTAGTGGCAAAAAATCTTTATAAATAGTTTTTTTTATAGTTAAAATCTGATTTATATTGTTCATTGATAAAGTGTTTTATTATAAAATAAAAATAGGTAAAAAACTTCTTATATACAATAAATTACATTTTCATTTTCCTTTTTAACTATTGTAAAAAGTGTTCAGTGTATGTAATTTACAAGCATTTTATTAATGAGAAATGATTCAAAATTCTAATACAGGAAATGCAGTAAAAATAACAATTTTCTAACACATATATATTTATAAAAAGAAAAAATTGATTTTTTTCTTGCTAAAATATATTTTTTATGTTGTTAAATGCATAAGTATCTGACATACATCAATACGCTATACCTTTGCGTTAGATTTTTTTATTATTGCATTTTATGTGATAAAAAAGGTTTTTTACGTGTTTAAGTAAAATTTTTATACCTCTAAATCTATATATGTCAAACGAATTTTTTTAAACTATTATAATTTATATTAAATGATTCATAGCTTGTTACTTTAAAACCCTAAAAATCTTCTTTAAAAAAAAGGTTTTTTTTTGTATACTATTTTTAAAATTGAACTATCATATTTTGCACGAAAAAAAACAACCCTGTATAAAAAACTGGAATCATGTTAATTTTCTTTTTTTTGCGTAAATCAATTTATAATTTGAAGGATTTTTCATTAGTTTCGGCTAAAAAATCAATTAAAATGCATTAAAATATTATAGGGAATTTTCGGGTATGTGCTGGCCGGGCCGGGTCGGGCGACTTTAATTTGCAAAATGTATAAACCGGGCCGGGCCGGGCTAATGCAAGAATCTACTACAGACTTATCAGAACATCGTAAAAGGATGCAGATATTTTAGTCTGATAAAAATGTAGTTTTACAAAAAAGCTCTTGCGTCATACCGCCCTGCAGCATACTGCGCGTGACCGAATTGTAAGTAAAGGTGGGTCAGAGACTTCGAACCTCGCGCGTTACCCTCTCTTCCCAACCTCCTTCAGTTTAGTGAAACCTTGCGTCTCGAGAACACAAATTAGATAAACAAAAAAAATCATACTGCACTAGGTATGCGGCACAGGTATCATACAATGCGCTTTGCTACGCGACAAAATTTCCCAAGATTAAAAAAAAATTATTACAAAGCAAAAGTTATATAATATTTTTTACAAACTGTAACTATATGGAATTGTTTTTGCAAAAAACTGTAGATAACTGATTACCAAAGTTTACTAGACAACAGGGTTTTGTGCAAGATCGCATTTGGAACCACGCGTCACTTTACATTTACTAAAACTCACACAACATATATCGCTTTAATTTCGCCTGTATATTTTTATAAAAAATTTTTGTTACATTGTTTGTGTATAGTATGCAAATCGTGTATCTATATTAAAACGTTTACTAATTTGTTAACTAAATATGGTTTATAAAGATAAAAGCATATTTTATGTACCTTGTACTTGTAAAATATGGTTTAAACTTCTGCCTATTTCGCATAAAAAATATGTTTTATATATGATTTTTTTTTTATTCTACACCAAATTATAAATATATAATATTTAAATACACAAATTGGGGTTTTTTTGTTTATATGACCTTAAATAAGAAAGAAAAAAAAGTATTTTTGTTTCTTAATGAAAAATTAAATAGCATGCATTTATAAAACTATGTATAATTTATATTAATTTGCAACACGGCAATAAAGAAATTGACTTGATATATTTTAGGGATAATTTGCTAACGAGTTGTTATAAAGTACAATAAACGGTTTTAACATATGTTTTAAGCAAGTAAGATCGTTTTATCATACAGCTATTGTGTTTTTTTTTTCGAATGCTAAAATACAAAACCAAAGAACTTTTACATTTGTAAACTTTAATATGAATAAAACATTATTTTTACAATTTTGAAAATGTAATACGTAAACCTGTTTTGTACCTACACTTTGTACGATACATCACAAATGACGGTATAGATACATGTTTCAATTTTAAGAAAACGCTTAATTTAAATTATGCAGGAAAAAAAGTGTCAGAATAAAATCGCCGTATAACAATAAAACATCTATAGCTGAAAAATACATACAAATATCATTATCTGTACGCATCTACCAATATAACGCATATTACAGCAATTTTATCTTGCTTTATTTTAAAGAGAGCCACTTTAGATAAGCGCTTTCTACTATTTAACAAAATCTTACATTTTATGAATATTTTACTGCGCATACTAAGCTTCTTTTTTAATACTTTGTACTCTTTATAAGCTTTTTTGGCCCTAAGAACTTACTTTACGGTTTTTTTTTATAGCAAAAAAACGTAGAACTTTTAATCCAGATATACAAAAAGTGAATTTGTAAACTAAAGGGTAAAAAAATGTATTTGATATTTTTTTTTTTTTGCAAATAACACGTTGATTTCAATCAAAAAAAAAGAATATAATTAGGATAAATGTTAAATCAAATTTAAAACTATATAACTTTATATAATACACAATATAAGCATACAAAACCCGGTTTTCTGCTTGTTAACTACAAAGCAAAAATAACCCGATTTTTGTTTTAATTCGCGATATAATATAAAGGACAGTATGTATATCAAACAATATAATATTTACAAATCGTTTTATTTTGAGTGTCATAGCTGATACGAGTTTGTTTAAAAAATTAAACAAGTATATTAAAAAATATATATAAAAAATACTTAAAACCTGCTTAACGCATAAATTTATGAGCTTTTACACCATAGCCACATAAATATAAAAAATTATTTTTTTCTGTATATATTTAGAAAAAAATATAAAATATATATTTTTATTAACGTAAGAAAAAATTTTTAAGCAAACGAAATTTTGAATCATAAAAAACTTTTCCTGATATGTAAAGATTTTTTTAGAAACTACAAAATGTAAAAAAAAAGGAATATTTAATTTAATCTAAATCTATTTTCCTTTTGAGTAAAAACCATATAGTTACAGTTTTATTCTTGATAAGAAAAAATCCAGTTTAGAAAAACCCAAAACAGCAGCAAACATCGAAAAAAACTATACCATTAAAAGAAATGTATAGTAAGATTTTCTATTGCCATATTTTTTAATGTAATAAAAGTAGGGCCACTATCGTACACATTCAGCAGTGCAAATATATAAAGTTTGCAATTATTTATTATTTGTAACTTGACGAGTTTTTTTAGATTTTACCCAACTGATAGCCATGACTATTTAAATTTATCTTTTGTGTTTATATTTAGTAATTTTTTTTTATCTCTGTTAATGATAAAAAAAGTAGGTGAAAGCCTAAAGACAAGCGACTTTGATTGGATGTTTTTATTGACAACCGAAATAAATATAAGAAAATAATCAAAGAGGTAAAAAGTACCCCGTTGAATCGAAGATAACTGCAGGACTTAATCCGAGTTTGCACAGATACAATGTTTAGTGGTCACAAAAAAATGACATTTTTCGTGCCTTAAAGGTTCATATAATTTGTATTGTACTTTTATCTACCGTTTTTTCGGATTTCTTAAGCAAACAATTAAATAAAAGAATAATTTGCGACATTCAAGATAAAAACTACACTTAAATCCAGTATTGCAAATTTAAGCACCATTGATGTATGCTACCTGTCCACGACAAAAATTACAAACCAGAATGAATTTGGATGTTTCAATTGAAGATAAAAAAAATAATCTTTAATTTTTTAAAGGGGGATACATCGTATACCGGAAAAATGTAATGATTTGAATAGAAAGGAACCGTATTTTGTAACGTTTGATCCTGCTGTATTAAGCTATAAACTTTTTTCATTAATACAAACACATTTTAGTGCCATGAAGATAAAATAATAAACAAATGATAATGACATGGATGAAAAAAACAAACGCGAGAACTTTACCCGTAACCAGTCGCATATTAGAAAAAATATGTAAAAAAGAGAAATTGGTGATGCAGCGTTTAAGATTATTAGTGCTGTGCATGCTCATTGCCATGCAATATATCAATCTTTACATTTATGTATTAATGAAGGTGTATGCAAGTTTAAAGATCTTTATAACTGCAAAACATGTAAACCTTACAAGTGAGTAAGCATTAAGCTGCAAACTATATTCGCGCTGATTCATCTATGTACATGTATTGCAATGCCAGATGTAACTAGCAATTTCAGTTTAAATATCTGAAAAAGTCAAATAATTTTAGATGTGTTGCAAGTAGGGATGTTCTTATTAAGAATTCTACTTAATAAGAACTTAATAAGAACTTAATAAGAAATAAAATGACCCCCAAAACAAGACAAATAATAATTAATGAGCAAATAGAAGCACATAAAGCAGCAATCACTTCAATAAAATACAAATGCACTATTTCTGCATTTCATGGTACCCGGTTCTCGTATATTCTGGTTTATCTGGGGCCAAACAAATGCAAGAAATCAAGCTCATGGAATTTTTAATTGTTGATATCACCAAAGCAAACAGGGATTATCAGCAAGACTTTAAACTATTATATGCAGCATTTTGATATGATCAACCACGGAATCGTTTGGAAGGCAAATAAGCTAGACCTATAAGAAAATTACATATTATATATATATATAACACACATGTATCAAATAGCAATATAAAATAATAAAATAAAATGAGTGTGAAACTATTTTTATAATTTATTTAAAATAATATTTATGATTAAACTTTAAATAGCAAAGCATTTCAACATTTTTTGGCAAAAGCCTACTCCTTAAGTTATCAACAATTAACCCGGAACACGAGAAAACGCGTTCAGATGACACACTAGAGCCTTGTATTCCAAGATATTTTTGTGCACATCGAGATAGGCATGGATAATATTTCTTATTTGTCTGCCAGAATACCATTGGATCCATTTTTATTTTTCCTTGTGCAACTTTCATGTAATTTAAAAATTCATTATTTTCTTTAAAATCAAACTCCGAATCAAGCCACAGATGAGATGTGTTTTCTTCTTTTGGGGGTAATCTTGCATTATTGTCATTTTCTGAGACTAGATTCACCTCATTTTTGATAAAGTTATGAATGATTTGTTGTTCATCAGGTGTAAAGCAAGTTAATAACTTAAATCGTAAATTAAGAAATGATGCCAATCCAAGAATAGGGAGAACGGGGAGATATTTTTCTCTTAGGCTATGTAATTCATCCATCAATGTTTCCTTAAATGTCTCAACTATAGATAGATATGGAGTAAATTCAATATTGTCATTATTTTTGCTTAGCTGCCTTAAAATGGGAAATATTGTTGATGCAGTGGGTAACTTTTCTGATGATATAAATTACGTGGCTGCTTCAAACGGTAAAAGTAACTTCATGATGTTTTCTAATATTAAATAACTCTGATCACTTAAATCTTGAATTAAACTTATCTTTTTCTGATTAAAAAGCACCAAATAAATAGCCTTTTTGTTTTCTAAGAATCTTGTGATCATATATAATAAGGAATTCCACCTTGTAGAGACGTCTTGTGCTAATGTATTCGTAGGGATGTTCATTTTTATCTGGTTTTCACGGTACATTTCAGAGGCCGTCGAACTATGCTTGAAATGACCCACAATTGATCTAACTTGTTTACTTATTTTCTTCAAATTGTCATTTTCAAGTGAGTGTGTTATACAGAGTTGCAAGCGGTGGGCAAAACACTTGATGCCAATATAATCAGACAGTTGCACCGACTTGCACATATTGGGTGCACTATCGTGAGTAATAGCATAAGTTTTTTTCGTTAAATTGTGATTTTGTAATATTTCATTTATTTTTTCATTAATATTCTCGCTCGTGTGTTTTTTGGGAAAACTGGAAATACTCAGCAGGGATGAATTCATTTTATAATTTTCGTCCACAAAGTGTGCTTTTAAGCATATATATGCATCATTAGAAACCGAAGTCCATGTATCCGTTGTAAGAGAGATACTTTGGACTGAATTCATCATTTTTGTCATTTTAGATTGAACTTCTTCATATAATGCTGGTAATGTTTCCTGTGTAAAATGCTTTCTGGAGGGCAGGGAATAATCTTGTTTTAAACTTGTAACAAATTTTTTAAAATTACTAGACTCTAATATTGAAATCGGTATACCATCGCCAATTATAAATTGATATAAAGCCCTATCAGAATCAATATCATCATCGCTTTACAAGCCGCACATTGTTAGATATTACTACTGGATGCTTTTGTTTTAAATGATTTTGTAAGTTATTTGTATATCCATTGTTTGTTATGACTACATTACATAAAGAGCATGTTGATGTGTTTTCATCTACCTGTGCAAAATAATGCCAAACTGGGCTGCGCTTTTTTCTCTTTTTAATAGTAACATTTGCTACCTCTGTCACAGTAGGAGTAAAATCATTGTTGTCTTGCATACTTTTATTGACGAGGGGGTACAATTCTTAATAAGTACTTAATAAGAACTTTTAATAAGAACTTAATAGAAAGGTCTAAAATGGACACATCTCTAGTTGCAAGCGAAAAACCACAACGTTACATGGATAACTGGTGTAACAGTTTCACACTAGTAGAAGAATTACAAACGGGATTTTTTTCATCGCATGGACAATGCAATTATAAAGAAAGGGGCTGAAGGAAAAAAAAAAAAAACCATAAACAAATTAATTTAAAAGCATGAACTTGTATGCAGAGAAAAAGAACAACCAAAATGCACTTTGTGGAGCAGAAAATGTTTTTTAATGTTCGCCATACCATTTCAAAACTGTGATCCTACATTATGAGTTAACAACAGTGATATCAACCACAAACACAATTTTGTTTATGATTATAATTTAAAAATGGGGGGGCGTGGATACTTTCGATCCAATGTGAAAAACAGATATTATTTAACACAAAACTGAAAAATGTAAAAAAAAATCACGACTTCTCTTATTTGCATGTTATTTCAAAACAGTAGTGGCGTAACTAGGGAGGCAAGGGGGATAAATGCCCCCAGACAAAAAGGATACGCCTGAATTAGAATAGGGGGGTTTGGGGCGTAAAAATAGTCGAAAAATATATTTTTTTCAAATTTGTATATTTTAATTTTTTTAGAAGTTATTTGTAAAAACAGAAATAAATATTTTTTTTGTTTTAGCCAACTTTATTTTTGACCCACCCAAAACTAACCCTAGGTACGCCCCTGATAACATGTATGTTCTGTATAATGACTTTTTTTACAGCCAGATAAATTGAAAAGCCATATGCACTTTGGAGAAGACTACTTATGTAATTGTTAGGACATATCACAAATGATAGCCCAAATGCAAAAACTGGTCGTGACGATTCATATTCAATAAATTTAAGGCATTTGGGAGAGGTGAGAGTTACAAGAGGCAGATGCAGAAATTGTGCAACTATGGACAAAGTTGTAAGATCATATTATTACTGTTATCGTTTTGATCTATCAATTTGTATTTCACCTTGCTTAAAAGACTATCATAAAGATAGTTGTGAATTTAAAAGCTCTTCTTCGAGCGAAGATCAGAAGGAAACTTTTACGAAAATTTTAATTAATTAACAAAAATGATCTCGCAATGTGTACTGCATATCTTATAGACCTTTCTTACAGTATTTTTTTATAAAAGCTATTACTGCTGCTTCTTTCTATTATATATATGGTCTTTAAAAAAGAATTCGAAAATGAAACCATTAAAATATACAATTTAGGAGAATTTTTGTATATTATATTATTGTGTATTCTAAAAAACAACAGCAATTCACAAATTTATTTACAAATAGGCGTGCATACTTTTATCAGATGTGAATTATAACCAGGGGTGGCACTCATGGGGTGGGGGGATGTCAAGGGGGGTCTGACCCCCCTAGAAAATTTTCTAAAATTTTTTTTTGCGCTTTTAGTTTAAATAT
>JAQFYM010000906.1:0-45532 GCA_034694785.1 Agrenia bidenticulata
ATGTTTAAAGAGAGTTATCGTGATGACGGACGGACGGACGGACACGGTGATCACATAAGCCCTGGCTCGGGCTAAAACTGAAATCAAAATTAAAGACAAACCTGGCCAACATTTGAGTATGGAAATAATAAAACAACTCTCCTCTCCTATCAATACGTGGAACAGTGTCAGTCTCATTGTCCTGAAGCCAAAAATAGGTCGGGTTCATCATATGCCAACTAATATGTTGGGCATTAGTCATCAGGTCCTCTCGGAAATACCACAACCGATTCTCTATCCCATTGTCCACCCCAGCGGTTCCGTCGATTATCGAACAAGTCTGAAAACATTGGGATTTTTCAATAACAACTTTAAATCGTATAAAACAGACAAATATAACCGACATGTGAGGGTCTTTCAATATTTAAAACATGTCAAACTTTTTGGTCTAAAGGTAATTGAGCTTGGTAGAGATGGTCTTCTAAACTTTTAGAGTTTACAAATGAATCGGGCATAAGGTGATACAACATGGGTCTGTTCAAAGTTCTCAAATCTCTCCGTTGTAAAGATACAGTGAGGAAGGATGTGAGCCAAAGCTTGTAGTTCATTCCTGGATGATCCCTCAAGAGCATAGCAACTTCCAAGAGGTCACCAGTTTCTTCTTGACCTTCATGATGTTTGAAATTAAAGGTGGGTGTTAAGATTGAGAGTGTTAATAATGGAAGTTAAAACCAGTTTAAGACAGAAGACAGTTTAAAATACAGTTTATTGTATTGGAGTACCTTGGAAAATTTTCGTTAAAGCCCCAAAGGCCATCATGTGGTCTTTTTGCATGTACTGGAATATTGCATGTTTCGGGACGGCTTTGATTATAGGACCGAGGTCATTGGTGATGTAACCAGGGGTCGGCGAGTGTTCAGCCTCTGCATTACCGTTTTTGAGAGGAGGGTTGAAGATATTGGAAAATTTGAGCTGCAGGAGACTTACGTTTGCTGAAATAGGATTTTAGTTAACATGCATAGAGCTTAAAATTCTTAGGAATGAGATTCCATTTTCAACACCATTTATCAAACTAATAGGCCTTCAAAATTGCAGATTTGCCGTTAGTTTATTTTTACAACAGGCAGACAGAC
Source organism: Agrenia bidenticulata (assembly GCA_034694785.1). Classification (NCBI taxonomy): domain Eukaryota; kingdom Metazoa; phylum Arthropoda; class Collembola; order Entomobryomorpha; family Isotomidae; genus Agrenia; species Agrenia bidenticulata. Next base: position 1,113 of record JAQFYM010000906.1, read on the forward strand.
AAAAAGGTGATAAGCCCTGGAACGTTCTCCAACACAATTAAATTAAAATAAAATTTAAAAGTCTCAACGAACCATTTGACAATGTCGATGAGTGAGCTTTCGGAAAACAATGGATTCCAAAAATTAGGGAAGATATCGAAATAAATTCGAAAACTTTACAGAGTGTGGCCATTTTAAAAGATTTCACAATTTCTGCGGAATAAATAATGATGCAGATGATGCCCCTACTAGTCTAGTTTATAGCCCCAGTGACATCAAAGCCAAATGACATTATATGAGACCCACTTGACTTCACTTGAGTCAAACTCATCAGATAAACACAAGTCATGAAATTTAGATGATGAAATTGATGTTTAACTTCAAAATCGATTAAAACCCAGTAATCGTTACATGTTGGGTCTATCAATCTCTGCCAATCACAATCAAATTGTAGAAAGATAAAGCAAAACTAAATCAGACGCTCTTTGACTAAAGTTTACAAATTACAGTGAATTCAAGTAAACTGTTGTATAGTCTGTAATTTCCAATTATTTTATTAACCGAAGAAGGTTAGACCGAACTCACATGTGAACGCCAAGTATGATTTCCAATTGTAAATAGCTCGGGTTGACAGTTGAAATCAACAAGCTTGAAAGGTCACTTTACCACTAACAGGCTCTCTACAGTTTTGACATACTCACCAAGATGAGCGACCAACCGCGTGAATTGCCCTTTCTGTCTGACTGTTTTAACTCATCTTCAATAAATAAATAAGTCAGATTGAGATGACTTATTTAATTCACATGGTCTATTTATTTATTTTCCATTTAAATAAATTGTTTCATACGTTTTGATAATTACTACTACTTTGATCATTACACATAAAAAATTTATGTCCATAATTGAAAAAATTATTATTATTACTATTGATTCGAATGAGAGTGTAAAGTATAATTTTGGGGGTTAAGACTGTTCCGGAGGGCTTATTTACATTTAAAATTTTACCGGACTCATAGTGGAAATCATTTATGTGTTTTAGCATTGCTATTATCTACAGTATCTTCCAAAGGCTGTTCTAATGTCTCTCGTAAAAAACACGAGGAGACGGAGCTTGTCACCGTCAAGAAGCAAAGGATCATGTACGGAAGTGCTTCAGCAACTGAAAAGTAAATTAGAAGCAGAATATCAAAACGAGAAATCCCAAAGAGATTGACATTAAAACTTATGAACTTATGAAAACTTGAAACTTTAGTAAATTCATCATTTTTCAACCTGATTTCAGAAGGAATAATTGAGGTGCTACGACACCTCCAAGATATCCAATAAAGGCAGTGAACCCTAAACAAGTTGATCTTAGGTTCGTAGGAGCAGTTTCTAATATTAGGCAAGTCAGGGCTAAAACATACAGAAATACTTCAAATTGCAATTCATCATCTTTTATAATTAGTCTTCGCTATTTATTTTGTGGATAATTTTACAATCTCCTTACCACCCCAAGCTGCCACAATTCCAAATCGTCCACAAAGGCAGAGAACCGTGACAAGGGTGGGAGAAGAAGCACTCATCCCAACCGCTATGTCCAACACCAGCAAAGCCACAATGAAAACAGTCCCTAGTCCCATGTACAGCACAAACGTCTTGCGTCTCCCGATCCAATTATTAAAGATCATGGCAGCCGGTGAGGCGACAAAGTCAAAGATCCCCATAAAGAATATATTCATGTAGGGATTTCCACTCAAATTCTTAGCATTGAAGGAGATGCCGTAGTACACGACGGCACAGGTCAAATTTGAAAAGGTCAGTATTGCCATATGGGTCCTCAGTGTCTGGTTATTGATGATCATTTTTATCGCTTTAACTCCATGGATGGAGGAGGATTCTTCCTTTAGAATGTAGGCCTGAAGCTCCTCAACTTTCTTCATTGAGGGGGCCTCGGTGGAATTCCATTTAGCAATTGATGTGAACACATCATGGGCGCCTTTGGTTTGGTTCCGAATAAGAAGCCATCTTGGGCTCTCCAGGATGATTCTACATACAATTCATTCGGCTACACTATTCCTTTAATTTTATAAACCATGCATGGGACATTTATTATGTCGAAACCTGTAGAATGGAAGAAGCATGATGGCCGGAAGTGCGGTTGCGAAGGTTAGCCATCTCCAGCTTCCTATGAGGTAGGCCAAGAGTCCCAGAAACATTTCTCCAATGGGCCAGAAGCTTATTGTTCCACAAATGGTTCTCCAGGAAGGGGTGAGGAATTCCATGAGATGAGATAGATAAACGACGAAACAGGCTATTTCATATAAAACATATTTCATTATTTTAATCAGATTAATGAGTTGTGCTATTGGTGTGTCTAGTACCTCCAACCCCAAACCCAGAGAGGAATCTTGCAATAGCATAACTCCATGGGCTAAACGCTAAAGCTGGGAGCATTCCCAATATCCCCATACAGAGGGTTTGAAATAAAAAACACCTCTTTCGGCCAAACCTGATGTAATTGAAGTTAATTTGAAATACACATAATTTAAAGTATAAAATATAACATTTTGATTCATACTGATCAGATATAATTGATGACAAAATAGCCCCAGTTGTCATTCCAGCCATTTGAAAACTAGTGATGGTATCAACAATCCAAGCTTGTCCACATGTAAGATCCCACTATAAAGTTTAAATTTAAACTCATGTCACAAGTTATGCTTTGGGGTCAGTTATTGCTGGGTAATAAATTTGTACTTCTTGGACAATACTAGTGTAGACAACATGTCCAGTCTCGACTGTGCAGTCAGTATTGCAAGTATAATTCACCCCTTCCCTGCAGTACATGGGCACCTTGCTCGACCCCGTAAACACTGGGGAGAGTACGATCATGGCGCTGGCAAATTGAGGGAAAATTAGCACAAAGGTCATCCATTTCTGATAACTGGAGTAACCCCCTGTGGATTTCGAGTTTTATGATTTTCATGAACAGTAATTAGTTATAAATTATTTTAATATATTGCTTACCTAACGACTCCAATACATCCTCAACCTTGACACACTCCCCATCACCTTTTTCACAATCACTTTTTTTGCCCAGCATTTCAATTATATTATTTCTTTTCTTTTCGTCTTTCATAAGAGAGAAAGGTAACAGAATGTCCTATAAGGATCCAGAATACATGAAACTACCTAGGGTCTTCCTGATATCCCGGGGTAATTAGTAATTACTAATTACGGAAATAACCAAAACAACAACACTGATAGTAATTAAGTTATAATCTAGAAAAAAATTGATAAAAGCACTCCACAACGAGATGTTAGATAACTTAGACTAGCATGGCAGTGTAGTATTAGATAATAGTGGCACACGAAGTCTGCATTTTGAGTGGCTTCTCTTTATTGGAAAAAAATTCAATATGATTCCTTTAAAAAACTTATGCAAGATAGTTAACCGTAAATTTTAATGCACACAGCAATACAATTTACGCTCGGGTCCAACCCAACAACTTGGCACAATCTCAAGGAAAATGACAATTAAATTTTTTAAATAATGGCTAAGTCAGGGCAGGGTATTATTGTTGGTCTCTTTTTGTAAATTAAAGACATGCTAGTTCCATTAGTTCCATACCTATATGCACAGTCAAAGTATTGAACAAACTTCTGGTCTTCCCACACCCACAAATTTATAGGATAAAACATTAACTTTAACAGCCCGAAAGCAATTAAATTAATGATGATGTCGCAGAGTAAATCAAAGACCTGTCCTCTCTGTAGTTTTAGAACTAGGGCTAAAACGCTAAAGCCCCAAGAACTTATGGGTAATTTTGCATATGGAATGTGAAAAAAATCAATGGAAATAAAAAACACCTGTGCTCCACGTTTTCCCCCCACTGTCCACCAGTCTACACAATCTACATCCACAGGTATTGCAGGTATTTAAATCAAGTCCAAGTCCCTAATGGACGAGACGAACAATGCTAGGAAGATTAGATCTCCTCTATTGTTGCCAATGCTCGCTCCAAGTTTGTTTAGCGTAACAGAGCTATATATGCTTACCCTTAGGACATGTACAGATGGGCCAAATCGATTCCCAACTTATAGTTTATGATAAAGCATGGAAATGAAATGCTAATTTAGTTTGATAAAATCTAGGCCAAACTTGATCCTGATGGGATTGACAGGGATATGGAATTTAATTTCAATGGATAGGAAGTTGTTGAAAATTTGGATGTGGGTTGGATTGGAATACATTCTTGCACAAGGATACCTGAAAATCATGATTGAAGCGTCTCTGTATTTCCTGTGGCCTGTGAATCCAGGTAATTTAAAAACTTGCCTGAACCAAAGGAAGACGAAATCAAGTTAGTATGCCTAGTCGACATTCTTATACGGTACAAACTATTTTATACTCCAATTTTCAAAATATGGCTGCAATTTTGTAGATGCTTTAAGCGAAGCTAGGAACAGGGATTTAAAACTTCTCCATGCACGTAGATTAAGAAACATGTTTAGTAGGAAAACTTAAACCTAGTAAAAAAATGTTCACAATGAATTATTTATTACAAAGTACATAAACCTATTTTAATATCTGCCGGACAACAGGTGAAACAGCTAAAAGCTTCTCAATTTCATGAGCACATTATTGTTACCCTTGATAGAGTAAACATAAATAAATACTGGCCATATCAATTCCAAGAGTCAATAAGCCCTCGCACAGATAAGATAGTATGACTTATCACACAGTTGTAAAAAAAACCTGCGTTTTCTCACTCTTAAATGATGGGATAAAAAGTGTTCCGAATTGAATTATTTCAGGCATATAATTTGTATCTTAAAAAAATCTATTTCAAAGTGCAGACCACACAATTTAAACTATGGAAAAAGATCCTCTAACTTCAGTATTTGTCTCCAAATATGAATACGACGAGGAATTCGAGCTCAGAGATCGCCCAGCGTCCCAAGTATCCCATTGGTGGAGGACCCTTACGTTATCAAGTTATTTTATGATCGCAACTAGCGGCATAGCCACAAGTATTTCAGTAGGAGATTTAATAGCCGCATTCGAAAATAAGTGTATATTCTATGCCAAACTGAGGCTAAAGAACTTGGAGAAATTACAAGGGAATAGGACGTTGACTGAGGATAATATAATTGTCGAATGGGGGAGTCTCTACGACTGTGAGTACTGTGAATATTTCTCGGTGAGCTCCGTTGTGTTTGGAGGGATTTTATTTGCTTTATTCCTTCAGTGTGGAAGAGGGGGTGTGACGGAGCGAAGGTTAGTTTCAAATAATCAAGGGTCAGGGTCAGGTCAAAGGTTAAGGGGAGCTTGGAATTAATTGTTTTGATTTTTATTGCAGCGGGTCACAATCCTGGGGAATCGTTCCACTTGCCTTCCTAATTGACTTAATATTCTTCATAATGTCAAGTGTGGCTTTTGCAAATACAATTGGAGGTCTTTCATATTTCTGTTCTTATGCTTTGAAACACATCGACACGATTGATTCGAATATTACCAGGTATTATTGATTCATTAATAAAACTTATTCCTGATCCTGATTGATTAGAGAGTTATTTGAAAAGAGTGTATGCTTTTCTAGCTGTGGGGACATTTTAAGCTTTCGTTATCCCGGAGATATATATGGAAGTAATCTATACCTGGCCTATCTTGTTGCTCAGGTTAGCTATTAAAAAATATGTGAAATCAAATCTTAGTAATTATCTTTAAAACAAGGGGCCTAACATAATCCTAAAATAAAATAAAATATAGATCGGGATATCGATTAACTTCATCGGGTGGTTCATAGCTATGACAGTGATTCTTCTGAGATGCCTTTTAGGAGCTGATTTCGTGATTTACCAAAGGAAACGGTTTGGTGTCATCACTACCGATGAGGCTGAAGATAAACGGGAGATTTTTGCTAAATTCGGTAGCACCACCGCAATTCGCCACTGCCCCAGTGAAGAGTCGTCCTCAGATGACTCCGAGGCTGAAGCTACGACATCCTTTATCACGACGAAAAGTGAAATTCAAAGTCTTATTAAAAAAACATCATGATAACTTCGTATCATTGATAAACTATGTGATGTATGTACAGAATGATTTTTTACGGAAATGAAAAACCGGAAAATACTTGGGCCAGGGATATCTTGGATATCTTGGATAGTTTTTTCTTAAACTTGAAGAAGAGTAGGAGGAATTCGAATTTCATCGACTTGAGAAAGATAAACAAGTTTTTTGTCCAATTTATAAGGAAGTATTGCCTGTTACTCAAATAAAACGATTCTGAGGTTGGATTTCAATCTCAAGTGGTTGCAAAGTGAACAGGTCTGGTGCTTAGAAAAGCTAAAAATATACCTGGCCTTATTTCAGCAAGGAATTCTTGCTTCTTATTTGTATCGGTCCTCTTCCCCTGTGCCAAAACAGTTCCACTTGAATCAAAATATTTCACTTCTTTTTAAATAATTATATTAAACCTGGTTGAGTGCATTCCTAGTTTTAGTCGATAGTCCATCAGAATTTTATCAATGGATTATGTAGCCCTAAAATTTTTATCAATTAAAACGTAAGAAACTTCAAGAAGTTCCTAAAGTATGAACGAGAAGAATACAAAATGGTGAACCTCTGTTTAAAGTGTTCAAAGAAATCATTGATTGCAGTTATTGCTGTGATTGACATGGTAAGACGTTTTTTCCCTAATACCCTAGAAATTAAGACTCATCAATGAAAGCTATTGAATGCCCTTTTTAGATGTTCGGGACGATACTGTTCACCCTGTATATTCGAAAGCTCCTGTTCTTCTATGTAGACCCGAGCTCAAATGAATTCTCACCTCCCACATGTACGTCCATTAAAATATTTGAAAACATTTAAGGCTATGTACAGACATACTTTCATAATCAGCAATCCTACTTCAAAAATTCCAGTTCGATTATTCCTATTACTGCCCTTGACTCTAAACGCGTTTCAACTGCTGGTGGCTTACCATTTATTGCTAGCAACGAGGAAGGTATTGTTACCCTTGGAAAGCATTTGAAATCAACTTGAGTAACAATTTTTTAAATTAAATCTTTCAATTAACTCTCAGGTTGATCCGTTCAGATCCTTGGCAAAGTCAACAATGTGGTTTCAGTCGGCAGCCGTGATTTTGACATTCCTCTGCTTCAAACTTTTTTTAATGATCTTGTTCTCAGCCGACAAGGGGAATGACTCCTTAGCCCTGACACTTCTCTTAAGTGAGATATTATTCAAGTCGGTTAGTATGTACACTGTCAAGGAATTTATGGACGAGTTGAAATCCATTGTGGATCACCCCCCACCAAGTATTCACTATTATTCTGTCTATGCGCCCCCAGAATCACCATCATCGATGCATATCGATAATACCGGTACTGGAAGTCCGGTGAATAATCAGTACACCAATGCTTTGAATTTCCCTAATTACATGAACAGACCCGGGTCGGGGTCCGTGTCTCCAATTCCCGTGTTTGTATAAAATATAATACCTTAAGTTTTAATAAAAACTCGTTCATTTACATTAATAAATAATCCACAATGTGTCCGGGCTTTTCCCCATGCATATAGAGTTTGAAATCTTAAACACACTGGCTATTGACAATGGCTAAGATTTTGCCTCAAGATATGCTTAGTCTTTAAAACTTTTACTGTCAGAGATCAATCCACTTTCGGAGGTCAGAGACCCGAATTCATCCCCTTCATCCTGTTCCAGATCGGGATTGTGGCAAATCACAGTAGTTGCTGTTGATGCTAGGAACGTGCTTTGGACATCACTACAGTTCTTGTCAATAGGATCATCGGGTACGTAATGTTTACTGGGTCCAGGGTCTTCTGAGTTCACCAGAACATAGGCGATTTGCTGTCTTTTATAAACATCAAAATCTGCCCCGGTGCAACATCTGAAAGTGACTAAAAGAAATCCAAGGAGACACCCCAGAAACTGGACGAATGCTCCAATCTATTTGAAAAAAAACGAACGGGCTAATAACAAGATGTTTAAAAAAAACCAAATTGCTCGAAATCTCAGATGTTTTTTGTATCATTCCTTACGTGAGAAACTCGATACTCTTGGACGATATCAGTATTGTACTTATCTTCAAAAAAGTGAAGCCCTAGGATATCCAGGCAACTGTGCAAAATATAAATTAGCATTAATTTGCCAGATTTGTAATAGGCAATTCAACACAATCCAGTTTCATCTCACCTCATATCCCTATCCTTAGGTAAATCAGGTATGAAGCGAATATTGTCACAAAATCCAGTAAAACCAGAGCTGACTCTCCCAAGCACGAAGCAAGAGATGATAAAAAATATAAAATTGCACACACATGTCGGTGGAACTATTCTCCAAGCGTCAGGAAGCCTGAATCTAAATTACATGGTCAGGATATTCGTTAATTAACTAGTTTAATGAATTAATCAAAATCAATCACTCTCGTATGCAAATACCCTCTCCGAGATGCACCCCCGCGTCCACACTGCAGGACCATGACGATCCAAACTCCTCCAAAAATGACACAAGCGACGGAGGCATACTCCGTAAAGAGGCAGTCATTCCTGTCCCCCCAAAAGTGCACTCGGACGTTACGAGCTTCTAAGCTCTTGTTCCCCACAGAGTCAATATCAATCAGGGTGAACTTGGCATTAAAGATACAATAATCGTCAAAGGCTGCCACCACATTTCCTACACTTATCGAAGTCATCACACCCCCAACAATGACAACTAGGTATAATAAGACCGGAAGCACCACCCACCAATGAGATATTGATCGGTTTGTAAATGCTCGGAGCTCGTATTCCTCTTTTATGACCTTTCGTACCAGGCTGGTATTCACGGAGGGTGACCCACTGGATGTGATCTCCATTTCGATCAGTTCAGACATAGATTTTTTGAATCTCTGTCTTTATACACATTCAATTACTGATTATTAAGTTTTAATCTTTGGGAGAAGAAATCATTGTATCTAATCACAATTAGTCAATATTCAGTACAAAGGAGTTTCTATTCATGGCTTCTATCTTGTAAAATAAATACATAAAGTTTGCAAAACTCGATTTGACAATTGAGCTTTTGTAGTTAAAAAAAAGTATTTAAACAAGTACGCTGAAAGGTAGGACAAGGCGATCCTTTATAGAAACTAAAGTATGAGTAGTAGTGACTAAAACTTGTATTCTTATTAGATTAGAGACAGCATGTTGTCCATGCAATCTGTTATTTGAAGCTTGTGTTAACTTTTGCCAGTCAAGGCTGTGGTTTTTTGTTGTAAAGCTGGAGCTGAGCCAGTCACAAGGTTTGTTTACTATTTAGAATTTGGAATCCCTTTTCCGAAAGATCTTTTTAGTATTTATGTATCTGTACAGAATTTGCATGTCCAAATACATTTTCTCTACCCTCTGGAGTTGGCAGTTGGGGCTAATGGTAAATGATAATGATGCATGAATGATTTGAGGTTAACTATATTTACCATCTGTACAAAAAATATATCCTTCATATTTTTTAATTTAGCTTTCCTTCTTTAGATGAGATAAGGCTCTTATTTAATGTTTGAACAGTACGAATGCTAACGGATGTGATGTAGTGTATTCTGGATGATGATGATGATTATTATTATGGTGATGATATTTGTCGATTCATAGGGTTCACACTATTGCTCTTGTGGATGAACTACTGGCTCCAGATGGTGTACGAATAGATTGAGTCAGAACCTCAGGTCTGTATCTGTATCCTAGCATTAAGCCTGTATTTAAAAACGTACTTGTTTTTACAACTAAAGATATAAGTTAATTCTAATTCCATATTGTAATATCCATACGACTCACGCCCCTATTTTTATAGGCAATAATGAGGTTTTATGGACGGACATTAGCATATTAACTATCGTCCACGATCCAACATTTCAGCTCGTTAAGTTAACTTCTCTCTTTAATGAGCATTTATTGGTCCGTAAGGACTGGCTCTCGTGAAGGTATGGATTATGGATCGATGCTTCCAAAATCGTGTAGTAGTTGTACTGTTCCTATATAGGGTTACTAATTTTTATAGTGTTATGGCTAACACGTGCTGTAGATTCTACTGAAATGATCATGCAAATTATGCAATCGAATCTAAAAATGGATCATTGGAGATCTTTCTTTGATTAAACACGCAAAATACGGTCCAGCGAGCTTTGGAATAAGATGAATAGTTTAAACTTTACCAATTTAGTAATACAGAATTGGTTTATGAGAGCATTTATTTGAAGGTGGCTTGAACAATTTGATTTGGTCATTGGTAGTTTGAACAGTTTTATATAATAAATTGCATGTCAAAATTCCCTGTCTACCTTCACAGTTATAGATCATCTATAAATTTTTCGAAGGGGGATAACATTCGCTTTAAAACCCCCGTTCACATTCCCACTCTGAGAAAACCTGGCTATGATCACCGTAAAGTTATCATAAGTGGCCGTACCGATCCCCACATACTTTGAGGATTTCCAAACCATCTGAGTAAAATTGGCATAGCTGTGACTAAAACTAGGACTATCATAATTATAAAACATAGACTCGTTGTACCACTTGTTAACAATTGTACTAGCTTGGGGACGGCCCCCTTGAACTCCAAAGTAATTAACCCCTTCAAAGTCCTCGGGGTCTATTGTTGTGTTTGGGGGTGTGACCAGTTCCATTGCTATGTTTTCCGCAATGTCATTCAACTGCTTGGAAAATACACATGTGTTACAATCAATCAGTTTAAGCAAGGATTTATGAATGAAATGCTTTGCCTTAATAGTAAATAACTCACGGTTCGGTTCCATTTCAAAGCTGGGGCAATGTGCTTAGATCGGTAGGTATTTATGTAGTTGTAAATTTGAAGGCAGTACGCCGTGTTTGATACTACTGGGTCAGTCCCCAAGGGTCCAGAGGTCACTGAGCAAACTACTAATGTTAATACTGTTCCAATTACCACTGCCACCCTTTGTAAGAGTGTCCCTTTCATGATCTCTTCTGGAGTCAAACTAATCGGGGATGAATTAAGCTCGAGTATTTATATGAGCGGCCGATTGAATTGATATTCAATAACCTAATGTGGAATAAATGAGATAATCTTAATATAAAAATTGTTGATCCATTCTCTACGATCTTTGATCTATGGACGAGACTCTTTGGGGGGAGGGTGAGGGGTTGGTCTTGATCGAACTGGAGTCGTCAAGATGTGCATGTGCGTGTCCTTTTGTACATGATTGTGCAACTAGGGATATAATTGGTTATAAATAGCTCAGTCACCTCAGACATTTCATTCAACACATTTAGACGATAATCAGTGTTGGAATACTTGGAACACAGAATCTGTACATTGGAACGTCTCGGTTCAAAGTTCGAAGGATGTCATATTTTTGGATTAATCATATTCCAATTCACGATCTATCAGAATTTGATTGGTGTTGAATTTAAATAAATCCTTGTACGTCTGCATTAAACGTTGTATGCCTTTTTTCTTCTAGCATTAAAAAGATTGATTTAAAATGCAGTTAGATGGGGTGAAAAACTGGAAACAGTTTGATTAAAAAAAATTAAAATTCATTCACGATAAGACACCTACTGGTATTCCGAAATAAATCAATTAACTCAGATTCCTATCTACACACTTCCTAATAGTATGAACCTGCCACGATTAAAGTCTCGTAAACACACAAAAACAGAACTTGGATAATTAGTTCATTGTGATTTTATTGTGAAATTTTGAAATGAATTACAAAATCGAGTAAATTTTCGAAATGATGGATTGAAAAAAGATGCAGTCAAGATAATCCATCTCTTCAATTCCTTAAACAATAAAAGTCAGTTAATCTGTGAAAAGGTTTCCATCATCCTGGCAAGGTCTGTCACTTCTCAACAAGCTTCAGTTTTGGCCATGGTCAGACCTAAAAGAGTAAGGACAATTATTTTAAAAGTTTGTCTGTTTAGTTAATGTTGTTCAGTGTTCATTTTTATTAACTACTTACTGGGATCTCGTTTCTGAGCGTTTTCGAACTCGCATTCATTGTTGTATGTTTTCCCATTGCTTCCACAGACTGGAGCGTATTGTCTCGTGCAAAACTTAGGCTTTGATTGTTCATCCTTCAATAAAAATTAGACCGAGTTGTGAAAAATTGTGATTACATTCAATAATCGAATATGTGAATCTTCTTAGATTTCAATAAATTCATAATTATTAAAAATAATAATACCGGCTTGACAGAAGTGGAAGAGGAATCTCCAGATTCAGCTGTGCTGGATGACACCAAGTCGGAAGAAGCTGTGGTGGATGACCCTTCAGGCAATGGTACTGGAACTTTGGTGTCTTTGGTCAGAGACTTGTCCTTTAGGTTCTCCGTGGCCAAAGCAGAGGCCACAAGCCCGGCCAGAAGTAATACAACAACTGCTTTCATAGTGAGGATTGCTGAGGGATGTTTTAAGGACTTGATGACTTGATGGAATGATTAATCCAAGTTTCAAACGATGATTGGTGATGGATTTGGAAAGTGCCATTGCTTTTATACACAAATTCGAGTATCACAGACTTTTTTAAAGCTCCCAATTAGAAGCACCCTGGTAATTATTACGACCTTGAATAGGCCGTGAGGTTATTTACATGGAAATAACTTGTACAGAGCCATGGGCCATTATTATTGGCACATGTTTCCGAATTTTCACACCTCCATATCTTCAAAGAATCCTGAAAAAGAGAAGAAGATGCAATGCAGAATTTTGGAGTTTTTATTGTTGATAACAGACTAATAAAAACTTTTGATCAGGTGGGCTTCCATAAAAAAAGAGTTTAAAATGATCTTACCACAAATTCTTACCAAATTAAATTGTAAGCACACTTTTATTTGAAACTCACTAACCTGTCATCTTTATTTTCAAGCAGAGCCTGGAGCCATCATAATTACAGCCCAGCACTAAAAAGTACCTCGCACTAAAGTTTTCGGAAGGTAAATTAGCAAAATGTTGCTAATGATTAATTCATGAAAAGACGAGAGAAGATTTGTCCCTCCTTTGACTCATATATTCTGAGAACGGTTACTAATGAGAAGACAAAACAGAGGTAATGGAAAAGATAAATAGGAGACAACAAGGGAGTAAAGAAGTTATACGTCTTAGCCAATTGACAAGGACAGTCCTTATTCCTAACTAATATATCACCTACAGCTAAAAATTTGCATTTTACAAAATGGACACCATTTCCGGAATCTCTTTGAGCAAGGGGATGTTTATCCTTGGCCTTGTACTTGCAGTGACTCAAGGTGAGAATCTAAGTGTCCCTTACGACCTAAAACAGTTCACACCTTTTTAATTAAAAGTTTTAAATAAATTTTGCTCTGAATTACTTTCCCAGGAAGGCCAGGAACAAACTTTGCGGGTTCATCAATAACCTCAGACAGTAGCGGAACTCGAGCTTCTCACTTAGTCGGGTCAGTTCCAGACTACTCCTCATCTGACCCAAATCCCCGGGTCTATTCTTCTAAAACTGTTGGTAGTGGGAGTGACAATGGCGGTGGGGCTACGATATTGACGACAAGGAACGGAGGAGGGACGGTTTTGACTGGAACGTCTTCGAACGGAGGAGCGACGCTATTGTCAGGGACTTCTTCGAGCGGAGGGGGAGGCGTGGGAGTTTTGTCCAGAACTGGTCCTAGTGGAACTGGGACTCAGTATTCCGTCCTAGTCCCATCGAATCAACCGCAACCATCCGTTCTGGCTAGATTTGGTCAGTCTCAACCTCAACCATCCGTTTACTCAGGGTCGGGAAGCGGGGGTGGTGGATTTGTTGGAGTTGGATCTGGGACTTATGGGGGAACTGGAGCCGGAGTTTATTCAGGCGGTGGGGCTTACGGAGGGGGTGGGACAGGGGCTTATGGAGGTGCAGCGTCTGGAGCCTATGCTGGTCCTGGGGGTGCCTCCGCTTCGGCATTTGCTGGTCCAGTTCAGAGTGGTTATGATTACTATGGTTAAGAATTATGATTGTGATGATGTGATTTTGAATAAATTTGATGGTATTAATTAGAGTGAAAATAAATTTTGATGTTGGACAATAATTTGGTATGAAGTTCATGAAGAAATTGTATTAAGTTTTCAACATTTATTCTACAGTTTAGCTTTCATAGACTTATCCCAAATCTAATTTTAGTTGACTTGACTTGAATGGATTCAGAGGCAAGTTGAAGTTCAAAAATAAATGTGATTCAAAATCATGCAAGTTTAATATCCTTCAAGAAAGGGAATTAGAATTTTTGCAGCGAAATTCCATATAAATTGCATATTTTATTTTATTAGTACTGTGGAAATTAGGAAATTGGTCGTTGCCAAATTTGTTTAAAGTATCACATAGTGTTAGATTACAGATATTAAATTATTTCTTATAAAACTTTAAGAAATTAAAAATACATGTACCGGAAGCCAAAATTTAAATTTGAATAGCTCAAGCACATTATTTATATGCCCTTCAAAGCCTTATAAAGTATATTCAATTAGTTTATATGTAGTAACATTGATATAAATTCCCAGATCGTACATTCTTGGAATTTTTTTGTCAGGATTCACTGGAAGTTCTCGGAACTAACCTTGCCGCATGGGTACCTAAGCCTTCCAGTATATGCACCCAAGTATATATCTACCAAGTACCAGCTATGCGAGTTTTAGTTAATCCGTGTTAACCGTGCACGTCTACAATTAGCAATATGATAATGAGCTTGAGTAGCATAAAATATTAAGATGGGTCTCAATTGGTTCTAAAAATGTTTTTTCCCCCAATTTAACTTGCTAATTTGTTTCCCTTCTTGAAACTTGAACGTTTCACGTCATCATTTCCAAGTATGCAGCATCTATTTCAGTGGAACTCGGGACAAATTACAATGCAAATCTTCTCTTTCTCATAGGTGATGAGTTGATGACTGGAAAGTCCTATAATACTGCTATAAAAGATGTTTTAAATCATCACTTTGAACACCTTGGCTTTTGTGGTTTCTTCTTTCCTTCTCCGTCGAATCACAGCCGAGCAACATATACTGCGTAACATCTGTTACCACAAATTCTTAAAAGCCCAAGTACAAAAACAATAATTAAAAACTAGAATGACGCTTAGAGGACTGCTAAAGCTCGTCTTAACCCTTTTGGTCTTATCTATTACTGTTTGTACAGGTAAGACTTTGTTTGTAGTTTAAAAAATTTCAAAAAAATTGACAGTTACAATTTAAAATTCCAGGCTTTCCATCTCCAGACGCTTCTTCATCCGCCGCGGCAGCAGCCGCAGCGTCAGGTGGTGGATCGGCTTCAAGTTCTGCGGCAGCCTCAGCTGCTAGTGGAGGGGGTGGAGGTTTGTGAAATATTTTTGTAGGTTAGGGTTTAAATTAGTTAATCAATAATATTTGACAAATATATTTCTGGTAGGTTCTTCTTCAGCAGCAGCATCCGCAGCGGCTTCGTCTTCGGGAGGAAATGGAGGAAATAATTATCCATGGTATGGTAGAGGCCCGAGCAATGGTGGAGGATTCGGAGGTGGTGGTGGTGGTGGTCCAGGATTCGGAGGTGGTGGCAGATATCCTGGATACGGTGGTGGGGGTGGTGGTGGGGGAGGGTTTGGAGGCTTTGAAGGTTATGGACGACGAGGTCAATGGGGAGGACGTAATTGGTAAATGGGTATTTGAGAAAGGGTTAATATTTGCAGCTGTTTTAAATAAGTTGTCAGAATGTGAAAAATATCGGTCTCAAAAGCAATAAACATTAATAAACTTCAGTCTGTTGCGTTAAGTTTCTAAATGCATTTGAGTTTTTAAATAATTCGTCGGGAGTTTGTATGCATGTTAATTGATGCTAATTAAATTGAAAGTTCGAACTGCTAATTGTGCTTTGGACTTTAGTAAATGTTCTACTCGACCTCGAAGAGATTTTATCTAGTGAGTTTAGTATTAATCATGAAAAATAATTTGTATACTAATGTCCACCCTCAGGCTAATCACGTTTATTTATTTACAAGCATTATAATACGTTTTCCGTTTCGAAACCAAAACTTCGGGCAAACTCGTAAAGGTAAAAAAACTGATTAATATCCAGACTGAGAATAACCAGGTCGATTTTGACTGCCAGGACGGGGATACCCAGCCGGGTTTTGATTACTTGGACGGGTTTGAGTATTTTGTTGCGAATATCCTGGCTGGTTCTGGTTACTTGGTGGATGGGGGTAACCAGATTGACTTTGCAAATCCGGGACTGGGAAAATGCCAGATAAGTTTGGGTTCACACCGGCATTTGCTTTAACTGCAACTGAGCATGGAATCACAGCTTCACTGGTGTCAGAGATTTGATTAAAAGCTCCAGGAGATACCTCCATGAGTCGTCCCTCTGAAAAGGGGCCTCGGCCAGTTATTCTCACCACTACAGAACGTCCATTAAGCTGATTCGTTACCGTTGCATAAGATCCAATCGGTAGTGTTCTATGGGCAGCAATTAAATCATCTCTGTCGAAAAGTTCCCCCGTCTGTGTTGTGAATGGAGATGCATATGGATTCACACTCCCCCAGTGGGCACACTCACCCTGTTCAGCAACTAATTAGAATTTCACACAATAATCTAATGTATATTTTTTTAGTAATTAAAATAATTTATAGAATTGTTTTTACCTTTATCAGGCCTGGAACGGCCCATACCGATAAGCTCCATAATGAACCCATGACAGTGAGGAAGTACGAGAAAAGCACAGATCGTCAAGTAATTGGAAATCATTTTTAAATTGAAAATTTTTTGAAATCCAAATAAATCTTCACTAGGATATCGTAAAGGAAAGTGAATGAAGTTGTAGTAAAATGTCTACTAAATGGATTCACTTTCATCCTTATATACTTTTAGGGATGACCCTTCAAAAGGAACCGTTAGGTATGCTCTAATACACTCACGTTTCAAGTACCCTTCTGAGAAACAAGGTCAATGCCAAGGCTTGAGAAAGGATCTAGTAGTTCTCGACTTTTTCTAGCTTGTATTAAAGGCATACATTATTTTTGTGTCACTCATTGAGAATTTCAAGATTTATAGTGAGCCCTTAGTTCTGGGATTTTTCCAGTTCCTCTCCAAACAAGCTTCCGTTCAAACCAAAACATTCCAGATAATACTTGAACTAGGTCAGGGCCAAGGCTGTGCCCTACAAATGTGTTCTTTTTAAATCCAGCATTTCAACCACTCGTATCCAGACAACATTATGCTATTACATCAGTAGATTATGATCTTTATTTTAAAAACGTCAATCCTTTTAAATTAGACATTTGTAAAAACAAAATATCAATTGTATATGCAGTAGTTTTGTCATATGAATTAAAATCAATTGAAACAGTCACCACTAACGATTGATGCGCTTAATTATTATTCGTATAATTGCATTTGAATTTTTATCAATACAAGAAGTCCTTATAATTTGAATTTCAACCTTTGTACCAATATTAATTAACATTCTTTAGTCTTTTAAGGTGTTGGGGTCTTGTTTTTTTGTTGGCTTAATCGTTTTGAGATGGGATGGGATTTAAAATTTAAATTAAATTTAGCAGCTTCTTGCTAATAAATAGATGACGAGACCTAACAATGTTACCCAACCACCACTATGTCTATAGCAGGGAACCTGCTTACTTCATCGTCTCAAAATGTGAACTTACGAATCTGCTGAACTTCTGATCGAAGACAGTTAAATCTCAAGTAACCTTGATAGGAGAAACGTTGATCTAAAATGCTGAGCAAAATTTACGTCTCAAGTGTCACATGCACATCAAGCAACGGATATCCTGCAATTACCTAAATTAATCCTAATGATTCATCCACAAATCCAAATCGGTAAGAGTTTAAGGATAATTTGTTTATCACGGATGGCCAGCAAGCACCGACACCTCTCCACAAGCCAGAGTTGGTCTACCCGCTTTTTGAAACTTAAAACGTAAGACGTAAACTTAAGACTTTTCGTTAAATGCAAATATGTTCTGAAGTTCCGTAATTCAACGAGGCACATAAAATTCAAAAATCTTTTTGCTTGACATCTTTAGAATTATTTACCACGGGCGATCTCCAATAAAGTGGATACCATCCTTGAATGGGCAACGTCCACCCGGAGCTGTCGAAGGTGGTTATGAAGGGGACAAGAAACTTCATGTAATAAGATCCCATCATGAAGGGGGTCTCTACCCTGGAAAGCTGAATTGCTTCGAGGAAAAGGCATCTATTGCTCATTTAGGGTAATTAAAACAAGAGAGAAATTCATAATTTATAATTAAAAAATTGCTAATTACATTTAATATTTTAACAGGCGGGAGCAGGAGAAAAACTTTTATGAGGTAGACTAGATTGGTATAATTAAATGTTTAGAGTAAAAAAAAAGATTGGTAACAACTTGTAAAGTAGACACAAACTTATTTGGTATTCTCAGGTACTGGTAGCGCCTTATGCAGCTGTGAAGTGGATCCCCTGGAAGAAGGACTTGGACATGTTGTCCAGTGCCATAATCGGAGGGGTCACTGATGCTGGAGAGGAACTTCTTATTGGACGGGCTTATCACGACGGGGCATTAGTGATTGGAAAAGTGGACCATACCTACGAGATTTGTTACGTTCCTTACAAAGGCTATGCTTTTGGGTATAAGAACTTTGACCTTTTGGTACAGAACACAGATGGTCGATTTCCAGATTTTGATGATTTTGATTGACATTTTAAAGATGGATCTGGATGAGGTATTTATTTATTTATAGCGTGTGAGTTTGTAATTTTTATAGACAAGGTCCCCAATTCCTTAGATTTAGCCCTTGAAAGATTTACAAATACATTCTAGAGTTGTAAATATTTAAAGAAATTTTATCAGAGTTGATACTAGGATTTATTTGAAAAGACTTACCAGGATTTCGCTTTTGTGCACATTCGAAATAACAGCCATTATCATACATCTTCAAATCATCCCCACAATGAGGATCTTGTAGCTGGTGATTACAAAGGCATCCTTCTTGCCTTTTGAATTTTTCAGGATCTCGAGTCCTATGCCCGCGATATATTTCATCGTAGTACTATTTAAAAAAACAATGGAGTTTTCAAAATTATGAAAATACTTCCATACCAGTAAAACACTCAGACTTACATCACTAGGATTATCCTGATTGTTCTCCTTATCTTGATTTCCTTGATTGTGACCCCCCTCACCAGCTACCTCTGCGGGCTTCCCATCCCCATCGTCAAAAAATATTTGTGCTCTGATCGAAGACACTGAAATAACACAGACGACCACGAACACAAGTCCCAACCCTCTCCTCATAGTCCAATTTCCAAAAAAGTACCAAGATCACGTTTAGTTAATCCACTTGTCTTATTGGAGAAGTTTGAATAAGATTATTTTAATGCAAGTGTCAATCAATCTCCGGAGCAAGAAATAAAATTGCAATGTCCTTAGATTAGTTTTGCATCCCTCGTATGATATTTTAAATAGAATTGGGATTTGAAGATCATGAGATCATTGCAGTAACAAAGACTCTTTTCAATTGTGATTGTTAAAGAGCCCTAGTGCATTCAGTACTGGATAAAAAGTATTACAACTAAGCTAATCCAGAGGGTTTTCCTGGAAGCAAAAACCACATCAATCACCATAAGATAAAATCGAGTTGCCCAATTAGTTGTAGGAAAAAACGATGGTGGATATAGTTGGACATGGTTGAATGTTAAAAGGACTCTTTGTCTTTATAAGTCTTTTTTGCTGGAGTATTCAAACGTGGTTTAAATTTAGGGTTTGAGTTTTAGCATTTGATGAGGATACTCTCCTACCTTTGTTAGCAATTGAAATTAGCGTGAGGAGAGTCTATAAGAATTGCATAACTCTCGAGATTGTCCTTGAACGTGACATGGAATACTAAGTACTAACAAAGAGAAGAAAGGAGTTAACGAAACGGATTCACATTGTTGAGAATTATACTCTTTGTAGCATGTTGCTATAGTCAGATGCATTTTTTGCCTATAAAAATCTCAAAATACTTTCAGTTTTAGTCCAGACTCTAATTAAAAGGAAGGCTTAAGCCTGTATGCTTTTATTACGTGTAATTAAGGCAGATTTTAAGAAAGATTTCTTGCCGAATAGATTTGATGTGATATACCGGATATTCCAAATTAAAATTTTGGCTTTTCAGTTTCTTTGAAGTTTAGAAATGTGGAAAAATTGCTTAGTTTATAAAAACCATTAATCCTAATAAACAAAATAAATTTAAAATATTCGTAAAAAAAATATCAGCGTAAGAAATTCGTTATTAAATTCGAATAACTTCCCCGAATTACCCCCGATAATTTTACATTGCTTATATGAGTCCGGAGGTAATCCCTTCATTGACGACATGTGGACGACTCAGTGACCCACCTTTGTTCTCTGCAAAATTTACATAACTCTTCAAAGTGTCCTTGAACGTGACATAGAATAAGGGCTGACAATAAGTAAGAAAAAAACGCTATCACGAAACACGATCTCATTGTTGAGACCCCCACTCTTCAATATAGATTTAGATGCATTTTTTGCCTTCAAACTCCCAAAAATACTTTCAGATTCAGTCAAGACAATGACTCATATCTTTGTGTATTAGACACCCAACACTCCAACCTATATTAGTAAAGGTGTAGAAACTTTTTCAAGATACACATCACATGGCTGGTACTGATAATACTTAAATTTGACTATGAACATTATACTGTTGCTGGATGAGGCTTAACAATCAGACACAAAAAGTACTGATTGACAGAGCCTTCCTTAAATTCATTAAATTGGTAATCACAACAACTCATAGGGTAAAGGTCACTTGATTTGCATCATTGGATATTGGATGAGCGTCGTGCTTTAATTTAACGGACGGTAAAAGGGGCTGGGCGGATTTTGGATTTTATAGTCAATCGCTATACATAGCTTGTAAAGTCATTGCAGCATTTAAAAAAACAATATTCCAACAATAGACAAAGTCAATCAGTTTAACAAATGAACAAGTTGGAAATAACTAGGATTTTTTACTTGGTGATTTCAGTATAAATACTAACTCCACATCTCCAATTGGCATCACAAATTCATTCCCACTCCCAACAAACTAATCTCTCAAAAATCTTCAGCTTTTAAGCTACCAATCCAATCTTCAAAATGTTCAAGTTGGTAAGTCGGGACATTAAGAATTCCAATAACTCCGAATCAATAAAGAAACAAAATCTTCTTCTCTAGCTAAAATAAATCAAAACTTAACCCTAATTTTATTTCTCCATTGCAGTTCGCTATCCTCCTCGTCGCCGCCGTCATGGTCGCTGTTGCCAGCGCTCAATACTACGCTTATCCCCGAGCTGCCGTAGTTGGATCCCCATACGTCCGATCCGCCTATGGATATGGAGGTGCATATGCCCCAATCGGAGCTTATGCCCGACCAGTCGTTTACGGTTAAACATTTCCAACTTGATGACCTCTTCCCCTGGACTACGATATGGCCCAATCTTCGGTTTCGTTAAAATTTTGTTACCTGCTTAAAGTATTTTCTAAAAGCAACTTCCTTTTTTACTGAGTCTCAAATAAATCGGCATATTATCAAAAAGCTATCATTGTACTTTTAAATTCATAAAAAACATCCCGGTACTACTAATCATACATAACCGTGATTACTCTGTAGAGTCCAGAATTTCATAAGCCTCTCAGGATCTCTGTAGCCATGAGAGGCAATCAAATCTTTCTCAGCATCTTCACCACTCTTCTCCCAGAATCGAAAACGCTCTGAATGGGTGGGGGTGATATTCATCTTCTTAGCACATATAGCCACGTAGATATCATCAAATCGAAAAGGCTTGACAAACGATGAAGCATAGTGGATGTCCAACAGAGCAGATTTCGACAGAAGGATCGCTCCTGCAGTTATATATGGAGGGAAACGGTCGTAAGGATATTCTGAGAGGGGGATGAACCATTTGTTAACTATCAGGGAATAACACGATATTTAAACTATAAACGATTGATATAATTTTAAATTCAAAGTGACGAGATTACAGATTTTATAACGAAGAGGACTTGAGAAAATAGAGAAACCAGCGTAGAGATTTTTCTGCTTTCCATGGTCCTGAGTAAATTGATATAAATTTTTCACAGCGACGAAGTAGTCATCATCAACGAGCAGAGCGTATTCGAAATTTGGACAATTTTCCACAGCCCATTTAATCTCCATCATCATTTTTATTGTATTGTTGTAGTAGGAATCTTCAAAGTCGATGACAGCTATGTCTTGATTCGTCTGTATTTCTTCATAAATCTCATCAGATCTGCCGAGGAAGAAGACCGTTTTTACGTGAATGTTCTCCAGGGGTTGCATCCAAGTTTTTCGAATAACTTCCCGATTTTCAAAATTCTGAGGTGCAGATTTAACCAGGAGGAGGAAGTAAAAGGGTTCATGACAGTCTTCATCTGACTTGACTGTGAAAAGGATGTCAGAGTAGAAGGTGTTGTACGGTTGCGGTGGATTATCATTATTTCTGCAATGGTTGATTAGAATGTACTGATTAGAGATAGGAAATTTTCAGTTTAGAATCCCAGACTTATATACCTGAAACGATCTACAATTTTTCGGAAATTAGGGCTTTCGACTGGATATGAAAATTCAGTTGAGTAGTCTTTCTCAAGTAGACGTAGGTGCAGACCTGAAAAATTGATAGCCACAAGGATTCCAAAAATCGTGACGGTGTACTTGAGAGTGTTGAGAGTTACCGAGCGTCTATTGCCGGGTACAGGAACAGTTTCAAAAATAAATTGTACAAGTTGTTTTGGAAATCATTTCAAAAATTATTTTGATACTATTGACCTGCACCGGCTAACCTTAATCCCATTTGGACTGATTTTCAATTCCGTTAAGATGGTTGAATATATTTTCATATCAGAGCATGATTGTGACTCTAGGTCTGGACTATTCAGAATTCAAGTTAAAATCAATAAAATTATAAAATGGAATATACAACAATTAAATAACAACAGTCCCATTGTTCAGCCTCGATTAATCCTTAGAGTAATGTCCATACCAGGGTCGCATGCCGATCACTATTTCATGATTGAGATCCACCAAGGGGGTCAGAGGTAAGGTTGAATTGGCCAGTGAATGATTAAATGCGTAAAATACGGTTGCAATATTTTTGAACGTTTTTATTCAGTGCTACAAAAATATTAAGTTAACATTATATTAATAACAAAGCATAGGCATGAAGTCACAATAAAGTATTATCTTTTTCCTTCCATGATAAGATATCGAAAATGTAATCTGTATTTACATTATATTTTATCAGTTTCACAGGAAATACGTACTACATAGTATGACTATGTCAAGTCAGGCTCGGATCGATATTTTATGCAGCAAGCTCATGACATCAGTTTCTAAAATCCCCCTGTGGGTAAGTTAAATAGTAAATTAAGCGATCATTATGAAATCCTGTTCAAAAACTTAAATTAAGGTTGACTATTTATTTTAAAAAATAAGTTGTGACATCCTTTGAGAATCCATCATCTCGATGTTATTCAGCTGCTGTTGTAATTGAATGCGAAGAAAATGCAATAATTCCCACTAAATTAAGTAGACGAAAGAGAGTTTGCCGATAAAATATGCAGTGAGTATCTTCTAGCATATTTCCATGACTCAGGGCTGAATAAGGAGGATTATTTATGTTAAGCAAATATTTAAAATGGATATCGGTCTTATCACCGCAAATAATATTATTAATGTGACTCGTACCCCCATCGTATCTTACTCACCCCATGGTTAATGGTCCACGTTCCGAGAAGGAGAACATTATGCATCTTCTATGTTGCAAATCTATATAAAGGCTAAAAAAGGATTGCCTCATACCTTCCAACCAATAGTTTCCACATCTAAATTATATGAGGCTGGAAACTTGATATCTTATCTGTTTTATGATGAAGCTAATCATATAACTACTTACCAAAAGGAAGGCAACTCAACTCCTGTAGTCATCCTTAAAAATTAGTTTTACAAGACTAAACAGACTAGAATATTATATCAGTCTGTAGTTTGTACTATTTGTGCAATCTATTTCACCGCTCATAACAGATATTCTCGTCTTTTCCTGAGCTTACAAAGCGAAATATACTCAATTCGTGAATTGCAATTAAATTGAGTGCAGGATATAACTATGGGGCAGCAATTGTTATTGTTAGTGGCATTGTCGATTCTAGGATTGACCTTTGGTCAGCAGATTGCCCAAGGGCCAGATGATCACGAACATCGCCATGTCGAGGAAATCAATAAGCAAGGTATTACCGAAAGAAAAGAAAATTGCAAAAATAAAACCAAAAATTATACAAAAAAAATTGAAAATTTTAGACCTCAAATGCTACTCGTGTGTCTACGTCCAGTCAAATCCTAATATAACTAACGATGGATGTCAGAAAGATCACCCGCCCGCAGAGTACAAGAGGGCAGATTGCTTCGGTTTCGGAAACATTAGAATGGCAGGTAAAACATTTAAGTTCCTTTGGATCTAAATAAAACTTTGAATAAAAACTCTTGGAAATTGGAAGGCAAAGTTACATGTTAAAATTAAACCTAATATCGAATCCTCAGCTGGAGTTCGACACACAATGAACGATAGTCACATGCATCACGTACCAGTGGTATCAAAGAATGTCCACTGCGTCAAAATTTCGGGGTTTACCGATTCTGGAGTTCTAGTTGTTCTCCGAGGATGTGAAACTTTTTTGGAGTCCAATGAAACTATGCACAAGGAGCAGTGCTTCAAGAAACAGGATTATGAGTTTCCTCAGCCTTTCGCTCCTCATCCCGGTTCTTATCACCTACACCTCCGTTAAAAAATAAATCATTCTTATATGTTGAACAAGCTCATGAAAAAGGAAACTCGGAATAAAATCATCAACATCCAATTACCAACTTGTACTTTATTTGCATAAATAATAAACAAGTAAGTTATTCAGATAGGACACAGTCACTCCCGATTTCATCAGGAACATATCCCTGAGCACATCGACAAGTTCCCTGAGCAGTGCACCGAGCATGCCCCAGGTGGAAGACACACTGCTCACTAATCAAGCAAGGGTCACCAATCCTCTCAACCAAAGGGTGACACCCATTTCTATCCCCGTTGAATGCAAACCCATGCTTACAAAAGCATCGGTTACCCACACAAGTGGCATTACTGCCTAAAAGAGATTGACATTGACTATCCTCTGTGCAGGCGTCACTCAATCGAACGGCCATTTTCAAACAGGAAGAATGAGCTGTGTCTGGTAGGTGTCCAGTTTGACATAGACAGTATCCAGAGGAGCATTCTGAATTTGAAATCTGACTGCATACTTGAGGGTCTCGGCATTCGGTTCCGAGGGTCGCTGCGTATTCCAAGCAGTGGGTCATATTTATTGACGGAGCGTGGGTTTCCGGGGGGCAGGTGCAGACATATGCGTTGGCGGTGGTGTTACAGCTTGCTGGTGGGGGACAATGGATATCCGAACTGCATCTTCCACTTACCGGGGATGGGACCTTGATGCATTCGTCTATTAATTAATCAAGATTTATGCCTGTAGTTTTCAATGAGTACTTCAGTACATGTTTATGAGTCCATTTTGGGCAACTTACAGTAGAGTCCGACCTTGATTTCAGTAAAATCAGGTTTACATACACAAAATCCACCTGGAGAGCAGTAGGAATTGGGTTCGGTACACCAATCTTGATTCACACACCCTTCATGCAAGGCTAACACTTTTACAGAAACGATAGCCAGACTGCATAATATTACAAGTAAATTTTGACTGCCCATATTTGCAGGAGAGATCGTATGCGAAATAACAATTGGTCGATTGCAGGCTATTGAACTGAAATAATTTATCAAAATCTTCCACAGGAAATAAATATCAGTAGTGAATACTTTCACAACGACTTGGGAAATGATTTGAATTTCAAATTGAGTTGTGACTTAATCGATGTTAGTGATAAATAAATTTGGAACCCTGCACTTGAGAGATTTAATCACGATTTTGATAAGCATTATATTCATTCACGCATTTCTTCATTACAGATTACTAATATCTCATGCTATCATCGCTAAGTAATTAGCTGTCAAGTATCAACATAGGAAAACTCCACTCCAGCTTCCATCTGCGATTTTTTAAATGCAGTATTTTATTAACTACTTTGACAGAAACGTCAAACCCAGCTCAATATTTTGACTTTCACCTCCGGCGATAAATATTAATGTTTTAGTATCTAGAATATAGAATCTAGAGTGTGCATGACCTTGTCCTTTCGTCTCAATCTGGCAAAAAACCCAAATTGATTTTTCATGTCTTGTATCTAAAACTGTACTAAAACAAGATTGGAGTTGATTATGCAACTTTTTAATGCATCCAGAGATTCAAGGGCCACCAAGGTTATAAAAAGTCGAAACTTTTCTTCTGCCATTTGTAGTCTCTCATCTCCTCAAGCCTTTTTCTAATTTCCTCTCTCAACATGACTTCCGCAATACATTTTACACTTGCCATAATATTCTGTCTCCAATTCCATCCTGCACACGGTAATATTATCAATAACTTTATCTCCTTCCGAAGATCCAATTAAAAAAATTGCGTCATTCCAAAAACTGAAGAAGCAGGGGCTATAGTCTCAAAAAGATTATAATGCATTAAATTACACCTTTTCCAGGTCTTCAGTGCCACCAATGCTCCAATATTCCGAATACCACACGGTATGGAAAAGCCTGTGCTGATCTGGATGGTAATTCAGACGAGTTCGTGGTCGATTGTAAACGATTTCCAGGTATGATAGGGCTTAATACATTAGGGTATGTAAGTGATTCACAAGTCTTTGAAATTTTTTTGCAGGTGTCCCCGGTAGTGACTTAGTCCCGTACTTTAATCAGAGGTCGACCCTTACAATTTCATCGAGTCATTCCCTTGCCCCAAATAGTATTAATCTCGACTGGCTCTGTGCTAAAGGAAATGCCATTATATCTGGTAATTTGTACGTTGCAAGGGGCTGTATATGGGCCCTTACGGACACAATGTCTGACCGGTGTGAGAACATAAGTAATGACTACACTTTCGAAAACATTACTATCAGCAAAGGTGAATTGTGCTTTTGCAATTCGGACAGGTGCAATTCTGCAAATGCTAGATATCTACCTCATACCTTTTTTAGAATCATAGCATTGCTCCTTCTGTTGACTCTATTGTAATTTTTTCTCATGCTTTCCCCACACTATTCTTAGACACAGTTTTAGAAAAAATTGTTCAGAAATATTATCATTATTTACTTTCCCATTTCAGAAGAATTCACATACTTTGCCAGGAAATGTTTTACTTCTTAATATTAAAAATTCCAGCAGTTGGTATCAGTCGAATTGTTGTAGGACGTCATCATTGTCAAATAATAAATAAATATAAAGATTTGTGAGATGCATACTTTGAAAAATGATTGCTATAGGTCAAACACAAGAAAATCGTAGTAAAAAATTCAAATGGCTAGATAATTTGGTTGGAATCATAAACATCAGTCACCACTTCTTGCCCACTTTCATCAAGAACGACGGTAGCTAACGAGACTTCGATAATTTCTTCCATTACGTCGCAATAGTCTCCTTTATCACAAGTTTCAGAGAGATCAGTAGCAATTGCATCATTAGTAAACGGTTGGGCTATAAAACCGTCGGAAGTGTTCGTTTCATTACTACCTGGATTGGCTGATTCGAGTATAGGCAAGGGCAGTGCAATTGTTTCCTCAACTTCCAGAGGAATTGAAACTTTATTTTTCCGTCTTTGGTAAACCCGAACAAGTGGAAGGTTATCAACTATCGGGACATCGATGACTTCTTCTAGAGGGGATGTCACGGATTCTTCTTCCCTATCCAACCTGATTTCTTCTACAGTTTTCTCAATTTTAGGTTTTTTCTTATAGTTCTTTTTAATTTCGTCAGGCATTGACACTTTTTTCTTTCGTCTTCGGTAAACCCGAACAACCGGAATGTTTTCTTCTATCGGGACGTCGATGACTTCTTCCAGATGGGATGTTACGGATTCCATTTCTTCCCTGTCAATCGGAATTTCTTCTTTACTACTATTGACACTTTCAAGATTTTTCTCATCATTCTCTTCAATTTCATCAGGAATGGAAAGTTTTGCTTCCCGTCTTTGATAAACCCGAAGAACGGGAGGTTTTTCAACTAATTCGACGTCCATATCGTCTTCCTGAGGGGATGGGATAGACTCATCTCCACTTTGCACCTGAATTTCTTCTATACTATTGATATTCTCAATGGATTTCTCATCATTCTCTGCTATGGGTTGAAGTTTTTCTTTCAGCACCTCTATTTCTAATTGAACAGCTGTTTGGTTACTGTTTACATCGTTTTCTAAGCTTTTGCTCTGAGATCGACACCGTTTCGTTACATTTTTCACAATTCTATCCGAAGGCGGCTTCAGATGAATTTGAAGATGCTTTTTGAGATCTGATGAAAGAATGAATGCGCGTCCACAGGTCTCACCTAATAAAGTTATTAACTTATTGGCGGGTACTCTAAAATATTACTCTGAAAAACTGATTGTTATCTATCAAAGTTATTGATTGACTTACAACAGTGCGGTCTTTCTCCTGTATGGACCTTTTTCCTATCAAATCAAAGACCAAGATTTAATTCAAAGATTTACATAATATAATTCTCCCCATCTGAAACGTTATGGTTAACTACACTTAAAATGGTCCAGATCTTACCTGTGATAATGCAGAGAAACCAACTCGTGAAATAGCATACCACATACATCGCAAACGTAAGGCGTTTCTCCTGTATGAATCCTCATGTGGCTAAATGCATAAAATGAAAAAATACCAAAGATATTTATTAATATTAAAATTGTATGGAACTTCAGCCTACACGTCAGCAGACTTCAAAATTCAAAATAGAAATACCGTTTAAGAAGAGAAGCGTAATTGTAGGCTCTATCACAAATATGACATCTGAACTTTCGGTCTTGAGCATGGGCTCTCTGATGCAGGATTAGGGATGATTCTTTAATGAACTGCTTTCCGCAAGTATCACATCTGAAATTTTTAAAAGTCAATTCAATAACAGTCAGTTATAATTAATACAATATTGTTGTTTTAAATTGAAGATGTTAAACTGATTCCTTACTGCAGTGTGTTTAGGCTCCTATGAGTTTGTATATGTTTCTTTAGGTTGGAACTCTGAATAAAGCTTCTGCCGCATATAGGACAGCAATACGGCTTCTCATTTGTATGAGTTCTAGAAATCAGGATAAATATTTAAAACTACCTGTTATGCAAGTTTAAGAATTTCCACCCAAAAATTAGTAAATCCCTTACCTTTCGTGTTCCTTCTTATGACTATGAGTTTTGAACCCTTTTCCACAATACTGGCAAGCTAATGGATATTTATCGGATGAGTGGCACCTTGCATGACGTCTAAGGTCATGTTCATTATCGTAGGATTTCGAACATAAATCACATCTGAACGGAAGGGATGGATACATGCTAATATCTGTTTCGTCTTTGATTTTGCATTCTGTGACAAAAGTGATTTCCCCTTGTTGCGAATATGAACAATTATCATTTTGGTAATCCGTTTGTAATAAACCATTGTCTTCAATCCATGACCCGTCCAAGACTTCGTTTCTTTCAATTGAATCTTTTAAAACTTCCCTTTCCACAAATTCTGAAAGATCAATAATATACATAAATCTAGTCAAACTGAAAATTTATGGTATACATATAGGTCATACGACTCACCTTCTTCAAAAATAACAGGTTCATCCTCTAAGCGCTTGCGATAGTTATGAAAAAAGGCAATATTCGATACAATCTCCTCTTTTTCTATGGATTCGTCACACAACCAATGTTCCCATAAGTGCCAGGCTCCTCCGATGTAGTTATCCATGACTTCGTAATGACCATGAAACTCCTTTTCATGCTGCACAGCGTCTCTCCAGTTTCCCGGTACTTTACCACAAAATCGACAAGATTGCAAAGCGTGACACTGTTCATAATGCTCTCTAACTGATTCTTCTTCCGTAAAAGCTTCCATGCACACATAACACTCAAACGGTAATTTGTCCACTAGACTAAAAACTTCATCGAGATGAGCCCGATAAGATTCTGACAAAGGAGCAGGACGGAATCTTTTTGTAAAGTGATTCTTGACCAGCGAGTCGTAAGGATGCGATTTTGGTGTATACCTGTAATTTATTATCACAATTTATGCTTCAAATTACTAAACAATCAAAATATCAAGTTGTTGTGTTGTAATTTCAAAAGCTTACATGAACCACGGACGTTTGAGGTCATATCTGTGCAATTTTTCATGCCTTATTCGAAGAATTCTCGCCACGAATTTAGCATCACAAACTTTGCATTTGTGAAACCTAGATTTCTTCTTTGCATGCTCAGATACTATGTGCTCTTGAAGTTCTTCCTTTTCATGGAACCAGGTATAGCAAAACGCACAAATAACAGTCACTAAAATTCATTAATGCCCAATTAATGCATTAGTTTCAATATTAACAGATCAATTAACCAATATAATTTATAACATGATATCTTACTCATGGGATCTGGACGATTTTTATAGGCAATCAAAAGCTCATCATCTTGATCAACCTTTCCCAAAAGCCATTCCGGAACATGTGGAACCCTACCCACATTTTCAGGAATCTCTAATTCACAATCTGTTTCTAAATCTTGATTCTCAACAACGGGAGTGAACACTTCTTCCTTTTCTGGTATCGTCTGAGGTGGACCCTCAACCGCTTCATTAGATCCTTTTTTCGTTTCTATACTCGGCTCTTGAACACAACTAACTTCAGTCAACTGGTATTCATTTGCTGTCTTCAACTCTTGATTATTCGAGTTGTCCTCATATTGTTCAGAATTCAGTTCCATTTGGTCGCAGTCTTCATTATCAGGTATTAAAATATCATCACCCTGTTCAATATCTCGCTGAGAGTAGCAAGATACAATTTTAATATCAAAGTCCATTTCAGTTTCCATGTCCATTATTTCCGGCTGGTCACTAGCACATATTTCCTTCGACAGTGTTGTTTCACCCAGTTCTTCCATATTTTGAGCATCTGGCACTGCTGTTGTTTGAGATTCTTCTGCAATGCAAACTGGTAGGTCATATGGATTTATTTGCATAGGAACTCCTGGTACAATTTGATCGGATTCAGACAAAGTTGCGATTGTCTCTTCATTTACCACAGGACTCAAAATGCCTTCCTCTATTTTGTCCATCGTGATATCTTGCATAGTAATATTAGTAATAATTAACGGCTCAGTTGGCGATTCCGAGGGAATTTCCGTAGATTCAGACATTATATTTGCTATTGGGTCAGTACTAGCAGGGTGGATAGATTGCATTCCATCTATACTTGTGTTATCATTATCACTAATTTCACTTACTGTTACAATTGGCTGACCCTGATCTTGAGCATTCGGGTCTGGATTAGAATTAACACAGAATATCATATTATCTTCTCCACTGAGTTCAATAGGCTCTGACAAGCTTCCACTGCCATACGCTTCATCAATCGCTTGCTGCACCGTGTCCCTATCCGACCCTCTGATTTCTTCATAACCAGATATTGAGGTAAGTGTACTAAAATTGGAAAAATTGCTACCCTGTACGGGCTCATCTTGAAGAAAGCCTTGCAAAGGCTTGTCAAGGAGATCAGAAATATCCACCACGGGGTCCATTTCAGGCAACCCGTGATCCATGAACTGGCTTGAGAGGAAGTAGTCCTCATCTCTGATTTCATAAACCGTTTCATCCCCAACTAAATCCATACTCCTCATATTCGAAGGGGCCATAGAACTATCCATAATTTCAATCCGACCGGAACTTGGGTCCAACTGGAGATAGTATGAGGACGTGGAAGCCACGGGGGAAAGCCGGGCCGTGGTGGTTTGATCCCCAGGTGACGATGAGTCCATCTCAAGCTGAAAAGATTTATAATTTCTAAATTAATTTTTTCCCCAAGTCACAATATCCAATTTAAACAATAATTTGATTTTTCCATGAAATCAGTTTGAAATATTAAAATTTTCCTTACTAAATAAATACACCCCAAACATCCAAAAATAGATCAAGAATGTGATAAACTATTTAGGTACAAAATAGGGTGAAGGGTTACCCAAACAATTTCCCCACCTTTTTTACTTATCTTCTGATCGGTAATGCACAATCTATCAAGAGTTCCAACCGACCTCATTCTTTATTGTATTTCTTAGCTTCAGAACACGAGCACACACAGACAAACATAGCACTAGCAATACAGCTATTGACGATCTAATTCTGAGATGCAAATCCCCAAGAAAGCTTCTTCAAAAAAATCCGTCCATACCGAACAAATATAAAAGCTGTGCTTCATTTTTTTAAACTATTTAATAAACTGGGAAGAATCCTCCAAATCTCAACAACAATAATAATTAGATATGAAGTCTACGAAAAAAACAAGACAAAACTTTCTCCCAAAGGACAAAGTAAAGTTTCCATTGGTGGGAGTGAGTGACTGTGAGTGCATATTTGAAACCCAAGTTGGCCGAGTATCGATGAGAGCTTTTAAAAATTGGGATAAAATTCTCCGTCCACTTCGGATTCATCCATATCAGCCCAATTATAATCATAGATTTAACATTAATTTAATTTCCATTCAATATGTGAAAGAATCCCATAAAATCTAAAGGGGAAATAGAGTCCGACTGCGCCAGCTGGGCTGCATCCAACCGGACTAGAATCACTTGATCCAATCCTTGAGAGAAACTCTCTCAAATAATATTATTTTGCATTCAAAGCTACAAGGAAATCTCTTTGTTGCTTACACTTTCCACGATAATTTACAGAGTAGTTAGCAAAGAATTTGAACACCTTACACTTTGTAGGGACTCTTGAGGCTGCTACTAGACCTTGCCCTCTGGAAGGGACCCTCTTGGGTGCTTTATCGAATCGGAATGAATTTTTATAAAAATTCTGATGCACCACAAGCTCAAAATTTAGTTATGCTTTTATATCCTGGGGTGGGTTGCTATTGCAGGGAAGCTGGGACTTTGTTCACCGTTTAAATGTTGCCTGCCTCTACTAGTACTAGTTTCCCCTGCGAGTTACTTGGCCAGAGGCATAGGTGGCGAAAGGATTTAAGGGGGGGCCGTCCATGGATTATACACTTTTGGACTGGAGCCGGTGTGATGGTGGTGCATTGGGTGTGTTATATTACGGGATAATTAGTGTGAAGATGTATTGATGAGTATTTAGAGAAAAATGTGGAGAACGTAAGTACGTAGAAACATGTATAGTTGGATCTTTGCTTTACTCTTACTGTATGTATGTGTGATAGTGACGATGGTTTATTTTATATTTATTTTATCAATCATGTCAATCAATAAAATAACACGTGTATACATATAGCAAACTATGTAAAATTTGTAGATGAATCGATAAGATATATAGATCCAAACTTATTATGATCTTCCGGACTCAGACTGATGGAGTGATAACGAGATATACAGCAATGCAGCAGAGTTTGTTAAACGTCACATAGAAATGGTTCAGTTGATCCGACAGAAGAACCGGGTATGGATCGATAAGTCTTTGTAAAGTGTCTAAGAATTTGACGATGAATATGAACTAGTTCACAACTGGCTTGAATTGTGTCGAAGGATTGGAAGCTAGCATTTTATTGAACGACAGGACTGTCTCACGAAAGTTTTCGTTTATAAATGCCGTGAGTGTGACGACACACGACACGACACACGGAGACAGTTTAAGCTTTGTGCAGCAGATTTGGTGTCTCATTTCCAAGGCCAAAAGGTGAGGTTAAGGTTCATTTTATTATGTCTCATTGAGTAGAATGTGCACTTTCCTGTTTCATTCAATCTTACGCCAAGTCACAAACCATTTCCAGAGCCAAAAAATGCGATAACTTTAATTGATTCTAAACATTTCCTGGAAAAATCCTCATATGTAGTCGTGGAAAAGGATTTCGGATTTAGCTACACTGGCACAAATACTAAAAAAATCCCCACTAAGTCTTTAACTACTTTACTTTTCAACATTAATTAATTCAAGCAATATCTATGCAAGCATCCTTTTATAAAGTGGTGTATCCTCTTTACCATGCATCATCCACTCTACCTCCCATCCACACATCTTATCCATCATACAAAATACAAACAAATTATTTTAAACTATCCTAAATGGTCATAAAAAGCCAAAGTCACACCAAGCCAACAAACTAAACTTGTCCAGCGAAGCATGGAGTTTCAATACCTTCCCCGTCCAATTTGTGGACGCTCCCTCCATAAAAAAGAGTTAAAAAAAATATTTGCACATGAGTATACGAAAAGATGATATTGTTGGTTCTGGCTAGAAGTATAGAAGACGCAAATCCTATACCCACATAGTACGAGATAATGGCTAATAATGGGAAGTTTGACAGTGGTGGTACTCTGAGGCGTGAGAGTACATTACACTTTACTTTAGACCGCAATTAATACATGTAGCCTGTCCAGGAGTTGAAGGACTTCTCTCTCTCTAAGCTCTTGTAAAAATGACAGTTCTGCACAACAAGGTGTTTTAGCAGCAACTAGCAGATGCAGAAACAGCTTGTAACAGTTGTAACCAAATATACGAATACAATCTCTCCAGTTTTGGATTTAATAAATTATTTAGACTATAAAGAGGAGATTTATAATTTTTTGTGTACTGGCTGTACTGTCAAACTGATTAGTACTGAGAGTATTTTTAATGGGAGTATTTCCGTGTGTCGAGTGTCGATGGTAGACAAGTTGTATAGTGTGTGTAGTGGTACTCGGTGTTCCATGGGACAGTAAAAGAGGACTGGTGGGGGGTGGTATAATATTTATTTACGGATATTTACCTGCGTTTTAAATACAGTCTGTCCATGTGCAAATTTAGTTGGACTTATCTCACACATTTGTTCAAAGCTGGAGAGTTAGATTGGGATTTCAGTTTGAGATTGATTGACAGGACGTGAAGTAGAAGTGCCGGGTTGGATTTTTTTTGGGGAATGTTCTGTTCATTTAAACTATTATCTCTGGCTGCGTGTAATGAAGTACTTGCCGGTTATTCTCGTCTGAATTCCTTGTCATTAACTGTCAGCTCAGTCATAGTTTGTTGAAGCACTTGGAACCGAACCGGTAGTGGTGGTGCGGTAAGATTGACGCGTAGTGAGTCAACATCTGGATATCTTTGTTGGAGCACGTTGGAACTGCTAAAAGCTGCAACCGTCTGAAACCTCTGGGAGTACAAAGCGCTGATCTCAACGTATTGAACGTCTTGAGCTGAGATCTCTTGTGGTATGATTTAATTAGTAGTAATTTACGTGTTAAAATTAATTAATTTAGTATTACGTGTTAAATTTTAAAAACATGTATTTGCGTTTTCCCCCAGAATATAAATATAATTGGAAGTGACATGGACATGATTCGTGTTAGCACCTTTGGGGATGATGGTCTTTTCGCCTCGGACATTACGGATACAGACGTGGGTTTCGAAGTCGATATTTATACACATATTTAAGAAAACGAATGGAATTTCTGGATACCGAATGGAATTCCATTTGACTTTCTTAGTACGCTGAAGTAACTTGCTAACAAAACGTTGTAATTCTAGTTGGACTTCGACCTCCTTCCTGACCTCCCTTGCGATTTTTTGGAAGAAGATTCCAATAACCTTTTTCTTGCTGAAGACTCAAATACTACATCAGAAATTTCGGACGCACATTATTACGATATTGCATCTTCATCTTCTTCAAATTCTCCTCAATCCGTTCTGTCACCGGACTCACCTCCGTTGAGTCCACCCACGCCTTGTGGTGTGCCGTACTCTAGTACAACAAGTTATACTACCACCACCCCTTACTCCTCACCTCCGATAAGCCCACAGGAGACAATAAAACAAGAAGCAGATGCACAGCTTTTCGAAATACCTAGAGTCAAGATCATTCCTTCTTCCATGTTAAAATCCACTCGTGGCCGATCAGCCTCTCATGATTCGCCAGATATCCAAGCCTTAAAGCGGCACATCCGCATGATTCGAAATCGTGAATCGGCATCACTCTCAAGGAAAAAGAAGAAGGAATACGTGACGAATTTGGAATCGAGATTACGGGATTTGGAAAGAGAGAATTCACAATTGAAATTGGAGAATCAGATGCTCAAATCAAGAATTCAACATCAAGAAAAAGCCAGTCCTTCATCCTCACAAAAAAATAAGACGAAGGTTCTTGCAAAAATATCTGTATTTGGTCTCTGCTGTTTACTATTTGTTAATCTGCATCCGGGAGTGAACGAAGTTAGCAGACATAATGTGAATATCACTGAGCAATTTTCCAAAACCATGCAAGATTTTCAACCAGATTCTTTACCGTTGGCCAGTTTTAAAAAGAAATCCCTTGTGTGGGATGCACTTGTCGAGAGCCAAGAAAATTATTTTGGGAGCAACGATAAGGCCAATGAATCCATGCATTTTCCCATAATGGCTAATGACATTAATGTAAATCCAATTCCGCCGAGGAACGTAACAAGAAGTACCCATCAAATAAATGCCAATCGAAGGGAAATCAAAAATGTAACTAGGATGAGTAGAGACCGAAGTTTCCTGTCTAAATCCTTTCCACATTCATATGCAGCTGGGGCGGGCACTTCCGGTGGAGGTAACAAGTGCCACAATTCCTTCAACAAGACTGAGTCTCTTCGGTTAGTTTGTGAATTTGTAATTAATCACGCTTCAATGCATTTTCATTCTTCACTAATAACATGCTTCAACTTTCAGGGTACAGAGTGACTTGCAAGGAATATTTACAAAAGGAAAGCGTAAGAAGGTGCAAACACCGGTGAAACCTATTGTGTATTCTCTCATTGATGATAGCACTTCCGTGAATAACAAGGTTAGACATAATTCCATTTGATAATTATGATTAGCAGATTCGACAATGTACAGTTTATTAAATTGAGATAAATGTTTGGTAAATAACATGTGCCTAGTAGCATCCTTCAAGAAATTATTTTATTCCCGTAGGGTTTAACACTATACGATGAAAAGATGAGCGAATACTCAGGAATCTTAAAGAAGTTGCATCGTCGAGAAGATACATTCTATGTCGTGTCATTAACACCAGAGAATCAACTATTACTGTCCGCAAAGGCCAGTAATGAATCCTCACGCCCTAAAATGACCCTTCTGATCCCGTGGAGAAATGGTTAGAAGCGTATTTTGAATTAAATTAGTAAGATTATTATAATTGTATGTAGAATTGTATTTCTATTAATGCTCTGCGATTATTTTAATCTAGACACTGTTGGAGGGAAAGAGGAATTAATGCAGATTGATTGTGAAGTATTCCAAGTATTCAATTTGAACAGTCCTCAAGGAGGAAGAAAAATTAAGAGGAATCGAAGGGGTTGAAGAAGATGGAAGATGGTCTGATCGAAGAAAAATAAACAGTCTGTTCTAGAGCGGTTTTATGCATTAAGTTGGCAGCAATAATTTAGTTCAAGCTATCAAGTCGTCGTTGAAACTATACTTTAAGTTGAAACGAGCATTTCCAAAACGATATCAGTCTATGCATGTAACAAGTAACAATTAAGCTTATTTGCAAAAAAAAATCAAGAATTTGTCAAAAGTTGTAAACAATGGTGCATGTCCAGAATGTAGTTGACCAAATATTTAACCAAACTATTTAATTAACATTAGGTATAAGGTACAGTAAGGCAGACCATGTTTGTTCAAGCTAAGTGTAATTTTATAGATTAATGTAAATATTTTAGAGATTTAATACTAATTGAGAAGAAGGGTGTAATTAATTATTGATGAATAGATCAAAAAATAATTTGCTTTAATTATTAATTAATTTAAAATGCTTTAATGCATTATACCACGTGTTGTGTGCTTATTCAGTATAAAAGTGTAATGCTTGATCTTATTTTCTACTTTATCGTCGTTAATAGTTATAACAGTAATCATGACTGATCACGTCTTTTTTTAAAATTTTCTGCCACTACTTCCTTGTTAAATGTTTCCTAGCATAAGCTAAGAAAGAACTGTGAATTCAATCTTTATCTATGTAGCATCTTAATTTGTCTGTAAATGCGAAGCTGAACTGAGATTATCCTCATTAGTGAACGATTCCCGTGGTATTTAATTAAATATACAAAAATTGTACAAACTGAATATTCACTTAAGAATTTAAGATGCACGGTCTGAAAATTTGACCTTCATCTCTTATCAAACTGATCTTATGTACTTTATCATGGGTGGAGTACGTTTTTGGAAATTATTAAAATTTAGTTCAATCATCAATGGGTATTATGTTTTAAAATTTGATTGGTACATGATGAACAAGTGTTACTATTTATAGCCTGTACTACATTTTAAACATTATTCACGTAAAAGCTTTGGATTCGTATCCGAATGTTCCCAAAGCACAAACCTCTTTCCAATAATGGAATGAACGGTGATATGGCAATGAGCTAGCCACAGTCCCGGATTGTTCGCCAAGAATCGAATTGCAACCCAACCACAAGGAGCCCCATCCGTCGTGTTCTTTATCGTTTGATCGGGGAAAAGAGTGACAACGTCTCTAAACTGTAGTTTCCTATTCTTGACATTTTTTTCAATTGCAACTTCACCTCTTGTTGGCTCATAAAGATCTGGGCCTTCCCCAACCACGTAGAAAGTATGACCATGGAAATGCCAAGGATGTTGGAGACAAACTCCGAATGAAGTCATCTCATTTTGAAACACAAATTGTACCGATTGTCCTATCCGAATTTCAAATACTTCCGGCTCCTTCGTTATATTCATCCCTTCTCGAACTAAATGAAGATACGGGACTTGAGGAAATCCTGCTCCAGCTATGTTACCATTGATCATAAATCTTGCAAGTCCAGTCTCTTGAATCACCAAACGACTGGAAATTATTATATTTCTGTCAACATTCTCTGGAATGGAGTAAACTCCAGGTTGTCGAATCGCCAAATTAGGGCGTAATTTCCGTAAAATCCACTCACTTTGCATAATAATCTCTGCTCTACCCGGTCTGGACACTTTCCGCAAAGGTTCTGGATCAGCAGCCCCTTTGTAATGCAATATAGCTATTCCATTTCTCGGTCCTGCAGGGTCTCCAATAATTCTTGTCTCGATAAGGTAGTTATCAACAGGCCTATTCGTCTTCACCAACACACTATATCGTTGAGCAGAGTTGATCTCTAAATGATCCGTTACAACCGGGCTGCAATAAATCCCGTCCATCTCTACAACTTTCATTGTATGATTGTGTATTTTAAACCAGAGCATATTTTCAATCGCCATATTAATAATACGGAATCTGTAGATGAATCCAGGCTTTACACGAATAACTTCGTAACCCTGGACCGTCGAATCTCCTCCATTCGAGTCATTCCACACGCCATAAGATTTCCCGTTAATGAGCAAACTGGCTGTTTCGGGGATCCCTAGAAATGGTCCTTGGACAAGAGATTTGAGGAATTTCGGCAAGGGGATATGAAAAATTTGCTCCAGTAAAATCACTTGATCTTTACTATAGTGGTAAAAGTAGGACTCGGGATAAGCGACAAATGGGTTATCTTTGATAATCAAGGCTCCATGAGCCCAAAGAAGATCTAGTCCTGTGTGAGCGTGGTAAATAAAAGTCCCTACTTGGTCTTCTGTCATCATCCTGTAAACGTGAGAACAATTCGGTGGAATCGGACATTGAACTACGCCGGGGGATCCGTCCGACTCGATAGTTCGCATTTGCAAAAGGCCATGGAAATGTATGGTCACTCCGTGGCCTAATTTGTTCACCACTTCAACCACAAGGTCTTCATTTTGGAATACAGTGATTGGGGGGCCTGGAAAAGTCCCGTTTATTAATATTATTTCCTGAAGGTAGTTATCCGGAGCTCGGACACCGTATTCTAGGACTAATTTGAAATAGTTCGTCAGAACAGGGTTGATTGATGAGAGGGGTGTAATGCTTTTATGGAAAAGGGTACTGTGGACAAAAACGAATGGTAAAACCAATAGGAAGATTTTCGCCATAATTTTTGGTAAAAATTAATATTTTTTCTGAGCTGAGAATCCGGAAATGTTAGTGTTTCTTTTTATACCAACCTTGAACTTGAAAGGCGAAAATATAGGCAAAACTAGACTAACTTTCAGAGACTAAGGTTAATTTTGGGGCACCTTGACTTTTTATGACCGTGGGGCTAAAACTAATTATGCTGTGGAGACACGAATTCGTGGCTTTTCTTAGTACGAGTAGCTAATGAATATAAACGGTACTACTTACAGGGATTGAAGTTACCAAGAAAAAAGTCATGTTTTCCAAATCATTAAAATTAAAATATTAAGTTGCACTGACACCGACCCATGTAAATGGTAATTACAAGCAATTATAGGGCATTGCGAAGCCTAGTAAATGATGTAGTCCTAACTCCTAACCTAACTCCTCATTTCAATACATTATTTTTAGTGTTAAATTATGAATATGTAAATTCATCACTTTTTGCTTTTATTACGCTTATAAAATGACACCAAGCACATTCGGAATCGATGGACTCCCCAGCAAAAAATAGTATGGGCCAATGGTGATAGAAAAATCCCTACAGTTACAAAAATTAAAGCTTTCGAGGGCTGATTTTTCCAATTAAGGACGGAATAAATATATTCCTTCCCATTACGATATTCCCCTCCTCCTAGTTCGTACAAATACCTGCAATAATCCCAGCATAAAAAAATTAATCAACAATATTTAACAAACTTAAAATCATTCAAACAATCCTTAGCGATTTAAAAGTACAAATACTTACGTGAATAAAACATAGAAAACTAATAGTCCACTCGGAATAATAAAATGGGTGACCCTAGCTGGAATTGCGATGACTAGAGTATCCACAAATGCAAGCACCGCCGTTGCACCATGGACAATAAAATGACTACGAAATTTTTCGCAAGATTTTTGATCTGGATCTGAATGAATTAAAATTAAACATAATTAATTACTGACTTTGAAATGTCAGAAATACTCATGAATGAAAAAAAAAATCCCACAGCCCTACCATATTTATAAACCACGAGCCAATATCCCAACATTACACAGTACGGAAGAACATGGACAATATTCATCAATATCCAAATGGCAATTTCCAAGTAAGTCAATCCTGACCAATTTGACCCATTTCCTTGTCCTTGTCCTCCATTGTCCCGAAAAGATTCTGTCAGTTCATGGTGATGGTGGTGCTGTTGTGAAGGGTAGTCTTGGAAGACTAAATTTCCATTCGAATTCGAATCCGACTTCCCCATCATCATTGTATGTGTGTTCCCCAGCTCGAGATTATTCAGCCCGTCGTCATTTCGGTTTCGATTCTCATCTTTGTTAACCCTGTTCAAGGTCCACCATCTCCAGAAGACATTGCCAAAGAATAAGACTGCGTACAAGTTTTGGGCCGTGAAGGACCAGTTCGTTAAGAATATGTGGAATAGATGGGATTGACATGAGGTGGAGAATGTGATGGATGATAGGAAGAAGAGCATGTAGATCCCACGGTATATCAAGTATTTTAGAGAGACTCGGGAGGACTTGTAAGGTTTTGTTTCTTCTATTTCTAATAGTTCCCACTGTGTACATTAAGTTGCTGAGATTAGTAATTTTTAGTAATGGACTTAAATTTATTGGAATTAGTGAAATTCTTATGAATTAAGGGCTTTAATAAGAATTGTAATTCAATCTCAACTTACTTCACTTCTGTAGAAGTGATACGGCTTCGCAGAATTGAGACTGAAGTCATGACTGACTTTTGCTAGAAAATGTTGACTCATTGATTTCAAAGACATGCTTTATTAGTAAACACTTTGCATAGGGTGTCACAATTTTTATTTTCAAATGGAAACTGGATTAATTTAAGCTGCCTTGAGCTGGCTAGTGTTGAGGATTGATAAATTTTGCTGAAATCCGATATTCCATTTGGTAAAATCCGATCAACATTTTCCTTGTTATGATACACGTGTCAATAACCACTTTGTTTTTATTTGTCGATATTATTTAGTTTATAACTGTTTTGGAAAAAGTCATTAAAACACTTAACTATATGTGTCCTAGTAGCAACTGTCAAGTAGCTTCTGAAATACAGCCAGGGTTTTGTCGTCAACTGCAGAAGTAGTAGTACTTACTATCACTACTATATACTAGTACTATCCTACTTTAAAACTTTCGAGTTTTCTTTAAAATGTCGCGTACAGAATGACGATAAAGTCCGAGTCGTCAACCTAGTATTAAAATATTAAAATACAAAGGTTGGGAAAAACAAAACCAAACACATCCCATTTCCTGCCTCATAAGCCTTGCTACGTTAGTAGTAAAGTATCCAAAATCCACTTGGGTTTAATTATTGTCAATATATAACCTTCACAACACGACCATCATCATCATCATCAACATCATCAACCCCACGCGTCTATGATGTTACGTATGCATGAGGGAAAGCCTAGTCATCCCAAATTATTAGTTGATAACAGTATTATTATGCATTTTCTTCAGCTCAGCATTATTATTATCACTCTTTCCAACACTAACGCGGACTGACTAATTCTTGAACTTGTGCACACACACTCTCTCAAAATCCATAATGTAACGTATAATGGGACCCGCCACTACGGTTCTGT
Organism: Agrenia bidenticulata; assembly: GCA_034694785.1. Taxonomy (NCBI): domain Eukaryota; kingdom Metazoa; phylum Arthropoda; class Collembola; order Entomobryomorpha; family Isotomidae; genus Agrenia; species Agrenia bidenticulata. The sequence goes on from JAQFYM010000906.1 coordinate 43,828, forward strand.
TCGAGATTATATTGGACAAAGTAATTCTCCAGGATGGGATGATAAAATAAATGAGTAATAAATTACTACGTAAAAAAAAAGTCACGATTTATATTCAGAAACAAGTGGGATTAAATTCTTGTGATTTATTTATCTGCTAAATGTCTCACTTTAGATTCTGTAGGGGCACGAGAGTTTTCAGAGTCTTGGTAAGGTAATAAAATACTATTGGCAATAGCTTTGTAAGACGGAGCCTTATAGACTGTAATTAAAATGTAAGATGTTTATGTTTGGCTCACTCGGGTTGGATTTATTTCATTTCAGAAAGTGTCCTGTTCCCCATTGTCCGGGACAAAAGTTGTAGTTAAGTAGTTATGAGTTATGAAACCTTGCTTACCTAATGAAGTTACATATGCAACACAATCAGTAAGTCAGAACTATCAACAATGAGAAACTAAAAGATATTATTTTAAAACACACTCCTTCAGAGCTTATAGGCTAAGAAAAGGTAAACTGTCAACAATTGGAGAAACAATATTCAAACTTTTAGAGTGTGGCTGGGGTGTAATTGTAAATAAATGGATAAATATATTCAATATGTTAATGCTAGCAAATAAGTTTTTTTTTTAAATTACAACATTAAAGGAGACAAAGATGGACAACTTTCTTGGGTATTTATGTCTAGTGGACAAATCTTTGTGATACTGAACCTGCTTTCTAAAGAAGATAACATGCAGAGGATGTTCTTGTAGATTATTTAAAATCAAGATTAGAGATAGAAACACGAATTTCGCAAAAACCAATGACCTATCACAGGATTTTTTATATTATCTTGCCAAGATAAAGCTACTAGCTACTACCCTTTTCTTCAACCGACTCATTAAAGAGATTCCCCGACCATGTCCACCACCACCACAGTCTTTGAGAAGGTGGATGAATGTTATTCAGTTAAGATTTATGTAAGCACGAATTTAATTTTATAAAATTATAGTCTTTACCTTGTTCCATGGTATAGTCGTGATACAAAGTATACGTTCATTAGTGTGTACTACCTTATATGCTGAGGGTAATTGCTGACATAAACCCTTAGACGAAACTTAATGTGTAAAATACATGGGAGTATGGATTGAGGAATAACGATACGCTTATTTCCGACGAAGTAAAAAATTATCCCGTTCTTTCCGCGTCGATGGGACTCTTCAACTCGTAGGAACTGAAAATCTTGTGCTACATTATGTGCATGATGTCATCATTTATTTTGCCCAGATTTTTTTTATTACCTTTCAAATCGACGACCTACAGAACATCCATACGGACCAGTTAGTACAAGAAAGATTTTAAAAATAGGCATACTCGTGCCTATCGTTATTTTTTTTAACTCCAGTGTAACGTGTCATGCTTAGGTGTTGTTTTATAGCTGCAACATGTACAGAGGACATTGACAATATGGATCGTATCACATTTATGTAATCCGAAATCTAGTGGGCCTACCTGCCGACATGATGCTGATAATGGTGGCAGTAGAGATTTATTTGTAAACTATTTTGGATTTTTTTTAAATTACATACTTTTGAAGATTCCTCAAAAACATAACCAAAATTTAAGACTAAATTAAAAATTTATCAATAGAACTTGTATCAATAATTAATATTTTCAAAAGTTCATAAGGTAGAGATTAAATTGTATACTTTTTTTGATTTAAAATAAAATACATGCTTTTAAAGAT
>JAQFYM010000907.1:0-45480 GCA_034694785.1 Agrenia bidenticulata
AATATATATACGTTTGTAAAACGACTTTATAATATTTTTTAGCTAAAATTGTGTAGCCTGAGTCCTACCGGGCCAAATGTCCGGGTTGGAACCACGCAAAAAAAGTCCGGGTCTGGGCCTAGCCCATATTAAATCTTTTCTTCTGCTCACAATGTCTGAAATTATACCTTTTAAAAAATAAAAAATCCGGATTTATTGATATAATGCTGAGTAATTTATCCTTGTCATTTAAATCCGAAAAAAGTTACTCAAAAATTCTTTTAAATCTTTATTTTTGAATGATTTGACAGACCATGTTTCTCTGATGATTAGATATTAGATGTAGCTCCTTACAGTGGCGTATTTAGGGAAAGAGGGCTGCAGCCCGTCTCCCCCCTCCCGGCCCTACACAAAATAACCATTTGGTAAAAAATGCATAAACCTTAGAAACATTTTTCAACCAATATATTAAATTACAGAAAGACATGCATAAATATTATGCATTGATAAACAGAAAAAATGATTAATTATCAAAATAATTTGTAAAAAATATCACTTCTTATATATTTGTTTATGATATATAACATTGTACACAAATAATATTTTAGATAAGTAATTGTAATTAATTACAAGTTTTAAGTTCAATTATAAAAAATTTTTGACCTGCTTTTTCCTTTACTTTTTCAGCACATATTTTCTAAAAATTTCAAACAGCATCCAATGTAGCCATACCGATACATAAAAGGGTAGTGCAAGCACAATTTGTATTTAAAAAATAAGTTAAAATGTCACAACTCTACTTTATCCAAAAAAAAAATGATAAAAAAGGAAAAAACAGGAAAAATAGAAAAATTTCTTTTTTTTACACAAATTATTGTAAACAAAAAAAAATACCGCATACTACAAAAATGCTGTTCGAAAGACATTCTTTCTTTCAATGCTTTCTAAAAAAAATTTCCTAACGATATAACCTGAAATGGTAAAAGCATAGAGAAAGCCGCATGTTAAGTATGATAGACCTAATATTTTTCCAAAAGGATAAAATAGAAATTTTAAAGTGAAAAATCATGAATTAAAAAACTAACGAAATTTTTTGCTTTAAAAGCATTTAACTACGAAAATGACAAGCATCTATACTTAATTTTAGCGTTTTTAGCTAAAAAACATTGTTATGTAATACGTATCAGTTATATTAGTTGTAAAAAAATAGTAAACACACTAAAAATCATATTTGTATTTTCAAAGTATATTAAAAATCGAAGTCATTTTAAACAAATTAAGCTTATGTATAGAAATGTTATTGATAAATATAATAATCACGCGATATTGTAAATTGTATTTTTGATATTATACAAGATTGTTTAGTTATTACGAACAGTAAACGTAAGATGTAAAATGCACTATTTGTAAAAAAATTGGTTGTATAATAGCGTTTAAAAAAGCACTGTCAAACTAATACGTAAGAACTAGCACAAAAAGGAAAGCATCATCGTTTTTACTTTGATATGTACTGTTTCCTGTTTTTTTTTGTATAAAAACAGAAAGGAATGAATTTGTTTAATTAAAAATATGCTGCAAAAAAGTACAATAATTGACTTCAGATATTTGTTTTTTTTTTGCTACTAAGAAAGATGTTTTTTATCTTTGCTATATAAAATATTATAAAGAACTTGATTCTAAATAATTTATATGTATAAAAAACAGGTGATTATTACAGACGAAAAACGTGATAAAACCATAAGTTATACAAAAAAAACAACCCGCGCTCTCAAGTGCATTTATACAAATACTAAACAAGTTTCATGATTTTTTTTGGCAAACTAACTGCAATAATTTTTTTTTGTTGTCTAGTTTGTTAATTTATTCATAAACAAAATATATTATAAAATGCGTTTTATTTACAAATTGAAAGCAAGCAAGCATCGCAATTCAGTAATATTTTAATTTATATGAAATGCAAATCTTGCATCAAATACAGTTGCAATTACTGGATTACAGTATGTAATATTGTTTGAAAACGAAAACGTGAACATAAGCATATTATAAGTTTTTTTTCAACTTTACAATATTTTTTTGTAAATGACACTATTAATAGTATGCTGAAAAGACAAGAAAATAACAAAATGGTAACCAAAATATAAAAACTTATCTATATATAGTGAAAACTTTAAGTGGATAGTAATTTTGTAAAAAAAAAGCAAAAATTATTTTCACACAAAAAAAACAAAATTTTCCATTTTACTTTTCTATATAAAGTTTTAAAACACGACCTCTAAAAGTATCCAAAAAAGGAAAAAAAAAATTTGATAAGCAATAATTCACTCATGAAAAACAAAATAAAAAAGTAAAATGCGTAATTATGTTATTAAGGTTCATTCTAAAATTTAAGAATGCTTTTTGCGCATTTTTACTTGCAGGAAAGTGATATCTTAAGGAAGGGTATAGAGGTTCCACTGTTCATTTTGGTAACATTATCTGTTGTATTTTTGGTAGATTTTAGGTAAATTAAAGGCGTTTAGTTCCAGCGCGGGCAAGGGCAATTCACGACCAATCTACTATTATAGAAAAAAACAAAAATACTATACAGATGAGGTTTGCTTTTTCTATAAGGATTTGGAAAAAGTGGATTTTTAAAATTATAAGCAAAAGCAGCGCAAATACTGCTGATTATTTATTGTGCTTTAATTTTATTATAAAAAAATATATTTTTTGACAAATGAATTGCTATAAAATTAAATATTGTCCTTATAGAAACATGTAAGTATCGTCAAAGGTCCGATCTACAATGACACGCTACGCGCGCCGCTTTTTTTTAATTACATCTTTTGCGACTAATTCTAAACAGAATATAAAATTCAAAAAAAATACTGTTTCAATAAGTAAAATTTGCCCTACAGTCTGCCGCGTTACTTAGAAAAATAAAAACGCCTTTAATATAGTTTTGCGTACAAAAAAGTGACTAAAAAGGTCTTTTTTTATAAAATCGTCCTAATGCAATGATCATAATGTAACAAACCTTCTATTTTTTTAAATGATAATTTTGTAAATTAAATTTATGTTTAAGCTTATCCAAATGATTCGAAAACATACAAAAAAATTGCTAAATTACTTTTTTTTTTTAAAAAATGCAAAATTAGTTTTGCTTTAAAGAATGCTTAAAAAGTATTTTAATCGAAAAATATCAACATATGTATATTATATGTAAAAAAAAATACATTTTTTTCTGCAAAAAAATACATTTTTTTCTTTTTTACAAAAAAAAATTAGCAGCCCATCCCTCTGAAAATTCCTTAGCTACGCAACTGGCTCCTTATAACTCATTAAATATTCCAGTACATTTACTAAATTTTCATCGTGAAAAATCCTTTTTATTTCTTCATTTCCCGCTGCATCAATCCACAACTTTATTTTATCTAGATTTTCAAATATGAAATTTGCACATATAATAAAATTCCCCAGCGGGCTTCATAATGAAATTTAAGTTATTAAGGCAAGTAATTTCACAAAGTATTTTCATTTTCTTTTTGTTCTGCATTTCACCTTTTAATTATGAAAAAAAATTGATAACATTTGGGTTCTTGTTTTTAATGCTTTGGGCCAAATTGTTATGACCATGGCATAAACATGTAATATGCTTTATAAAGCTAAATTTATCCTGTAATCCTTGTCCAACTGAGACAGCATAGGCAGCCTTTTTGATATAAGTAAACTGAAATAATTAAAATTTGCACTCTTTTTTACTATATTGACGACAAAAACATTAAAATTCCCAAAAAGTATTTTTTGAATTAACCTATTCTAATTCGACAGTTTCTATTAAATCAGGACTACAATATTTGTCGCTTGAAAACACACCTATTAATATATTAGCAATTTTCCTCTGTTGCGCATCAAAAAAATCGCCAAAAATAATATAAAATTCTTTATTCTCAAAATAAATATAAATTCTGAAAAATGCGGTCGTAGTAAGCGCTGGCATGGTTTTTCTCATAGTGGATTACTAATTTTTATGTTTATTCCGATATACCTTTTATTTAATTCTTTGTTAAATTCTTTATCAATTTTACTAAGTGGAATATTGTTTAGTAAAAAAAGTTAATTAAATCTTTTTCGCGTTCTTCATCGCTATTTGGTGTTGTTCTTCGTCTTTTGGAGGCTGTATTTTCAACATGTGTTCGCGTCAGCACATGATTCTTTAATGGCTTTTGCTATAGCGATATTGGCAATGTATAAGTTCATCACACATTGTTCAGAGAACTTTGTTAAGGGTGCTTACTGTAAGGCAGGGATTTTTCTTATATAAAACTTGATATCGTTTTACTGTCTTGTATGCTTTTCCTATCATTTGTTATATCCATTTTGTTTAAGGGTACAAATAATTAATATAAATCGAGAAAACCTGGAAAACCCTGGTTTTTCCCTGGTTAATTTAAATGCAAAAAAATGATTTAAAATAGCAAATTTACATTATAAGTAATTTATTTTACGATAAACTGATGTATTTATTTTTTGATTTCCCGGGAAATTTTAACCTCTAGTTTGAATCAGTAAAAACACATTATTTGTTAACAGAAAATATAGATGTAGTAATTTTTGCCCATGTCAATTTAAGGGCATCATATAATTTGTTCCGTATCTTTTTATATATACAACTGCAAACTTGTAATTCATTTTATCTGATTTTATGCCAATAATGAATTATACTAATCATATAATGGTTATATAAATTTCATTAAAACTGTGTTCTAGTGTAAAAAAGCCGTTTGCAGAGTTATCTGATACTGTGGTCTGCTTGTGACTTGTTGGTAGGTGATTTTTATATTTGATATGTTTGTTTTTATTCGTGATTTTGATTCTAGTAGATAATATACAAAAAAACGCAAATTAGCGTTGCTTTTGTTTATTTTAAACAAATATATAGTAGTAAATATGTTTACCAGCAAAAATAAAAAGAGTTAAAGTTGCAGCGGAATTTGTGTAGTTCTTGCGGATATTTTACTACAAATAAAATAGCAAATAAAGTTGATTTTCTTGGTAAAAACTCATCAATGTATATTTTTTTGTATCGTAGTTATTGATTGCGAGTTGATTTGCATTATTATATACAATTGAGTATTTAACATGCCGGTTTAATTTTATCCAATATAATTTTGTACTTAATACGCATTAAATACCCTGCGAATAACAAGCTGGTCTTCTAAACCTTTTCTGATTGCAACAAAAAGGTAACATTAGAAGTATTTGTCGAATATGTCAATCCTATGTATATAAATTCCCGTGTATTTGATCCACAAAATTGCGGCATATCTGCATATCAGTGTACAACTAATACATATTTTTTAAGCCTCGCTTAAGGAAACGAACTTGATTTTTCTTTATATTTAAATATTGTATTGATCAGCAGAAACTATTTGCCGAATACTCAATACCTGTCCGTCTTGGCTCGTTTCAATGCTACGTGACTGCTATAGTACTATCGCCACCGCATTGACTGATGATGGTGGCTGGGATGGGCAGTGACACATTTTCTATTACCATGATAGTATCTAAATGCATGTGAATCGTACTTTTAATTTTCTTTATAGCAATTTTTTTTAGAATAGTGCAATTTGCATTTTACTTTCTTCTGTTACCAATATACATTTTTTGCGTTTTTTAGACAATTTTGGGCCTTGAAAATGTACAACTAAAATATAAACAATAATCATCTATAGTTGTATTTTTTTGGAATTATATTTGAGAAATACAAACAGTTTTCTGTCTAATATTTGTTCATAAATTTTACTAGTGTAAAAAAGCTTTTTTTTTCCAATAGCTTGACTTCTTTTGTGTTTTTGCTAAAATTGTGCTTTCGCTTACACTTCACTATCTGTATTCGCAAAAGACAGCATTAAGGTTTTGCCAGAAATTATGTTAAATGCAGGTATTAAGGAAATAAGAAAAACGTCTGATGCAAGGAAAAACTTTATCATTTAAAATGGTATATTTAATATGACATAAGATTATAACAACGTTTACAATCCGCTTCTGTTTTGAATACAGTGGAAATTTGTTTTTAATAAGTTGCAGATTAAAATCTAAAATGTTAAAATAACTTTAATCAAAAAATTTTAGATTACATGAAAAACATGGTTTAACATATTGCGAATTCGATAATTCGTTTAAGATGACAAATGGTATCCTTTTTGTTTAACTTATATCGTAGTTGTCTTTGTATTAAAATTAAATTAAATGCAAATGCTTATACATTATAGTTATAAGGTGATCTCAAAATTTAAATACATATGTAAAAAACGTTAGTTAACAAAATATTTGTAAATAAGACCCTTTTCTATTAAAAAAGAGGTGTGTATTTTTTTTGTGCCTTTTTTATTCCGCGGTATTCAATACGTACGCATTGTTTTTTTAATAACTATAAAACGAACTTTTCTAAATTTTTTGAGAAAACACATATATATATAGTTAACTACGCATTAAAAGTTTAAAAACTAGACGTTGGTCGTATTCGGGAGGGGTCTTTTTTAAGGAAAAATCCGGTACCACTAATATTGTTTTTTTATACGATCGTCGTTGAATTAATCAAAGTTTTTCAATTTTTGCGTAAAAAAAACCCTTATTTTTTTACACGCATTGTGGGGATATGCGAATATTGATTTTTAAAAGAAATACAGAATATTATAAAAAAAACAAGCAAAATCTATCGCGTGACAATATTTTATGCGTAGGATAAATTTTAATAAAATTTATATATACCTTCATTGTCAATTTATGTAGATTCTGTGTAATTTAGAAATGGATGGTTATTCTAGGACCGCAAATTATTTTAAAGACATTTAAACTAACTGCCAATCTATAAATAGTGCTAAACAAAGGTATGCATGTTTCCAGCTGGAAAAAAAAGTACTGTTATCTGCCAAACTCGCCCAGAAAAAAAAAATGATATATCACAGTTTCATATAAAAAAAATTAATATTTACGAGATATTTGTGTTATATGCTTATCAACAATTTAAATATCAGGGGTTGAAATTCGTTAAGATTAAGGTTGAATTATGAAAATAATAATTAAATCAATATAAATATGCAATAACGCAACGTTTATATTTAATCTTTTACACATATTTACAACATCTACGTATGCCAATATTTTTTATATTATTAATATATATAATCGGCTAATATTTAACTCTGGCGAGTTTAAAAATATTTTTTTTAAAGATACGCTGATGAGTTCGGTCCAGGGGTTATATATTTAAATACAAGGTTATTCAGTTAGACAAAATGCGAATTATTGCTTATCTGGATATCCGGATACTCAGATAAAAACCATTTTTTGGAAAAAATTACATCATGCACAAAAATTTATTATTTGCGGCGCAAAAATAACAAAAATAAAAAAATTGCATAATCGAGATAATGTTGGTTTTGAATTTTAATTACAAGTGCTGACCATATTTCGCGCTTTTTTACTTTTAATTTTTTTTTTTTTAAACAGGTACTTTTTGAAGAAAACAGTACTTACTGCAAACTAAAAGCGTTTGCTTAATATAACTATAGTGCGAATGACAATATTTATGTTATTAAATAGTTATTACTAAAAATAGCAGTTTATAAGCCGTATACAAATGCATACTTATATGATTATCCAATTAACAAATAAGTATATATGAGCTATTCTTACGGCAGATGATAGTGTGATACGCTTTTTTGTAGTACATTGTTAGGTTTTTTTTTAACGAACAGAGATATCTAAAAAGATTTAGAAATAAATCGTAATAATTTAGAGTTTATTTTTAAAAGGTTTCAGATTAAAAAAATATAACCTGGTATAGAAACACAAAAAACTTGCTTGTACTATAAAAGCACTGCTATGAAATGCCTATGACGACTCTTCATACTAAAAAAATGCATTTTTGGGATATGCGTCAATCTTACCAAAGAGAAAGCAAAACGTATACTATTTGTTTTTCAATCATATAAATTACAAACAAAATAAATATTGCAGTTTTGACTTAAAATACGGTAGGTACATAATAAAAATTTAACTGCATTTTTATACATCCTTTAAAATGGCTTTTACTTAAGAAAAGGATGTAATTGTGGTAACTCAACAATAAATCCGTTTTTGTCAAATTAAGTACAAGGCTAACACGCATTGTATGTTTTTTTAGTATCAAACATTTATAACCAATAACAAAAGCCAAAACAAAAAAAAAACAAAAAAAAAAGATTTACTGGCAAATATCAAATGTTTTTGTATCAAAAGACTTTTTAAGGAAAGACTTCAAGGCTTATACTGTGTTTATGTAACATTGTAAAAGATCGCAATAAGATTTTTGTTTTTATTTGCTTTTATGTAAACAAAGTCTTTTAAACGATTTTCTTTTTTCATTTGTTAACCAAAAACATTCGGTAATTATTCGTGTATTATCCAACTAACTCAAAAAGCGTAATAACTAGTAAATCCAGGTACGCGAGTAACCTGGTACGCGGTTAACGACATTTATCTACAGTTGCAGCCATTGCGAATTATTCATTCACAATCCCGTTGATATTCGCGCAAAATTTATACATTCAAAAAAAAACACGTGCCAGGAAGTATTACCGAACATTTTATACGATTTTTACTACTAGTTCTTAGTGTTAAAAGTAACTTATTTTAGAATCAAGTGGTTTTTTTTGCCTTGAAAATGCATATTCTGCAAATAATACGCATTTTTGTAGCTGAAAATATGATTTTTTTTGGCAGCTAAATTGCAGTTCGAAGTTTTGTTTAATTACAAAAATATGTTTTTTAAATACTTTTAACTACACATTTATTTAGATATCTATCTCCTCGTGCTAATCAGAAAGACGTAAATATTACATTTCAAATAAAATAGTATAAAAAATAAGCAAAACAAAATAATTTAAATTCAAAAAAAACGGTCTATTTCTCTGAAAAAAAAATCATAAACATTATATTACAAGCAAACCAATAACTTAATCTTTGCAAAAGTGCACATTTTGATTCTAAAAAAAACCACTTCTTTGCAAAATTGTGTCACTTTGTTGCAAAAACGGAACAGTTTTTACAGCGGTACAAAAATGAATAACAAAAATACAAGATAAATACAAGAAGGTAAAATAAATATTAATTTGAGCACATAAAAAAAACTTAAGTATTAACTTATTACGACATGGGGGTCATATTTTTCTAAGATGATGCGAAAATATAGTCACACAAAAGACAAGACATGCAAGGTAATATGTAAATTTCCGTAAACAGACATGTATTTTGAGCAAACAATGCACATGAAATAACCATATACGTTTAGCATTTAAACAGCAAATTTATGTTTCTGCAGAAAAATGTGTTTTATTTTATCTTATATCAAATCAGACTAGAAACTTGTGCAGTTATCTATAATTTTTTTTGTATTATGACCTTTATCCGAATTGTAACAAATTTTTTCGTATAAAAATTTTTATAACAATTTGTGTAATTTGTACTTAAGAAAACAAAATTAAGCAATAATTGTATTTAATACTTATTAGATAGGGTCAAGATATATAAAATACGAATTAACATATTTTGAATAAAACATTATAACTGCACTTTGATGTTTTTTATGTGTTATAAAAAATCGAAAAGAGCAAAACTTACAGAGTTTTTTTCAAGGCGCAAAATAAAAAAAAATTTGGCCATGGTTTACTTTTATAGCTAACTTGTTTTTTTTTTATATTAAAACGGTTTAGTTCAGAGGCAAATACGAACATACAGTCATTTTTTTTTTGTTTAGAAAATACGCACACGCCATATAAAACAATATATTTGAACCAAAAATGTACACATTTTTGCCCACGATATATACTTGCGACTTTATAAATTGATTTATTGTTATTATCAAACAAAAATCATTTTATAAGTTTATTTTACTAGACCTGATATTTTTAATCTCAGATACATAACTAGATATTTCAAGAAAGTAGAAATTGATTTAGAATAAAAGATTGGTATGTAAGTTTAGACTTTTTTGTTAGTTTTATTACAAGCACCAAACAAAAAAAGCAAAGAATTTTTCTTCTGGAGTTTTACATCACAAAAGAGCCACTTTAACGGGTTTTTATACATTAAAAATGCAATATCTAAGATAAATATTTTTCGTGGGTTGTAATTTTCTTATACTATAATTAGAAGCATTGCATATTTTTTCTGTTTACGAACTTGTTTTAAAGAGAATAAACCACTCGGGTTCTTTTCATACATAGCCTGTATAGATTTTTACATTTTTAAAATATGGGTGCGAGTTTTTATAGTTTTTTTTTTTACTTTATAAAAAAAGATTATTTGGCTTGAATAAATTTCGAAATACTAATATAATTTTGCACATCATTAGAGATTTTATGCTTGTAAAAACTGTTATTTCTCAGTATAAAAGATAACGTATTTCATACGTATTTTTGAAAATCTTATTCGTATCAGTAGCGTAGTCAAAAAGATTAATTTGCTTTTGGATAGTCAGTGTCTTTTTTTTTATAAATCATGGCGTACACACTAGATTTTTTTTGCGTTTTACATACTTTTTTTTTAATTAAAAAAATTATTTAAAGTTCATTTTTCTCAATTTTATTTTTTGTCAAAAAATCTTTGCACAAAAATAGACCCCCCCTCGGTTATATTTTGCCATTAGTTTTTTTATAAGCAGGCCTAAAAAACGTCTTTGCCGTTCTTTGCCTAAAACAGCCACTAAGATGGAAATAGTATATATACATAACAACCTGCATAGTCATGATATTAAACTACAGTAGCAAATTATGTACATTTGCATTATTTGAACCATTTATGACATGACAATACCTATATAAAAGTATACATATAAGTATGTTATTTACATGTTCAGGCTTTTTGTGTTTTCGATGTCGTGCTATTATTATATACTATTTAAAGTTCAATTGAAACAGTACTTGCTTCTACCCTTTTATTTCCTAGTTTTACTACAAAATTAAATACTAGTTATAATATAAATGACAGTTTACAGACAAAAATAATGCATTCAGCTCTTGTAGCATAATCGTTGCTTTTTTGCAATTTCACTAATTAGTTATAGAAATTTATATTATTAAAAAAGTAAGCAAGGTCATGAACAACTCATAAATCCTATATGTATACTTATATTATAGTATACAGATAGATACACTTGTTTTTAAGTTGATGTATATTTTTCCGCTTAAAAGACTACAAATGCGCATAAAAATATTTTATAGTATGTAAACGCTCTTAAAAGATTAACATTGTTTTGCATACATTACCTTCATATGAAACATGCAAGAGTATTTATCATCGGTTACGATATTTGAGATATGAAAGGCTTAATAAGGCAAATGATTTGTTAAAATATACTGAAGGCTATAAATAGTTTTTCTTCGTACGTATGACTCGGCCCGTCAACGCACTATTATTCAACTTTAGATAAAAACTTTATTTACATTTTTTTTTTTGCAAATTTTTCAGCCAAAGATTATTGATTTGTAGCTTAAGTGCAATATAATGTTTAGTGATACTTACTATAGGCATTGTTTCGTCTAAAGAAAAAATTTTTGGAGCTAAAAAGCTGTGTAAAAATTACGTATATAGAGTGCCTTGACCTTCATATAATAATGTTTTATATTTTTGCTACTCAGCCACAATAAAAAAACTAGGTGTACATTCATAGAACCTATATTTATTATGATATGTAAAAAAAAAAACCAAAAAAGCAGTATTAACAATAGAGCTCGGATTATAAACGGCGTTTGTATCATTTTACATACAAAAACGGCACATAAAAACAATAAACTTATATCTATAAGTTAAAAGAGTAGTAAATTTAAAAGGTTTTGTAGATGTTAACTTATATTTAGTGCGCTTAACATTTTAAAGCTTTTTAAGTGTTAAGAACAAATAAAAATAAGTAACTAAATCCCCGCCAATAAAAAAATGACAAAATTACTATACACATTTATAAAAAATATCCGCACGACACAACACTTAAATTTGGAAGTACGGATATTGAAACGCTTTTATTTTATAATAGGATGTTTGAGATTGAAAGGATCTATCTAAGAACTGATGTTAAAAAAAACTCCAAGTTAAAGCAGGTAATAACAGTTGACGCAACATTATACAATTTGAATCATTTAATATTTTATTTAATATGTCTTTCTATTTATTTTACTATTTTAAATCTAGAAAAACTCTAAAAAACTGTCACTTTAAAAAAAAAAGGTTGCCGGGTTTTTTAATGGGAACTCTACAATGACCACGTATAGGCAAAAATATTATATTGTTTTAATGTATAGTTAGAATAAAAATATCATGTTATACCATGTTTTTTAACAAATTTGCGATATATACTTAAAAAAATTGATTCCGTACTTCCCGTACTATGACAGATATTTTTTAAGATCCGTCTATATAGGTAAATAAAAAAATCGTTTTAAAGCGGTAATTTAAATTGTAAACAGAACGTAAAATATAATATGTATAAATAGTTGTTAGGACCAAAAAACAAAAAGGGTTACTTTTATATTATTAACGCATTTTTTACAGAAAAAATATAGAATTATATTGTCCCTATTAGGGCCATATTTAGACAATGATTTTTTTTTTTGATCTGATAACCCCTTTTATATAATTTTTTGAAATTAATTTGATCTTTTATATTTTTGTCAAACTGTTTTTAAGGATAATTTTTTTATTTGATAATAAAACTATAAAAAATATTTTTTTATGATATTTAGTAATTACAGGTACGTGTAAAAATAAAAAAAAATTGTTTATATGATACCCCTATGGCATTCTTGCTCAAATAAGATAACTGAACAGATATAAAAAATTCAGCCCATTTAAAATGTGCATCATAACGTTTAATAATAGATTTAGTACGCATTATTAAAAATAAAGTTTAATATTGCACTCTTTGCAATATTTTACTGTATATTTAAACCGTGTATCATTAGCTATAGTTTAATTGCTTTGCCGATCTAAAAAAAAGCAATCGCATAATAATTTTATTGTTGAACTTTTAATAAAGTAATTTTTATATTACCGTTTTTTGTTTAAAGATTTTTATTTAATAACAATTACTTTCATTTATAGGTAGAGACTTGCATTTTGGTAGTAACTGGCGAGGTTACATATGACAATACTATATTGTATAAATTTGTGTTTTTTTTGGTCTCTATAAGGGTAAGATTAAAGTAAAAAAAATGTTAGAAATTATTTTTAAAAACATGAAAAGATCATGGTTAAAAAAGGGTGCTAATAATATATGTAAATGTGATAATATAGGCAAAAAGATTGTTTTTGTTTAAGAAAAAAACCTTATACATTATTAGCGCATATTATTCATTTTGAAATACATATTATAGAATAATAAAATGCAAAAATGCTGTTCACATACGGTGAACAAAAGCAAAAAAATAACTTATAGTAAAAAGATACAAGTTATGTAGGTTATTTGCTCAATTGTTTCAAAATAGGATAAAAGACAATTGTTTATAAGGGATATTTGTTTTATCGCGTTCGTGATGGGTAAAAGATTACAGCTTTCATGCTTTTTTAACGAAAAAAAGTGAAGACTTATGCACAAAAAAATTAGTTAAAAATATCATAAGGCATAAAACAAAAATATATTATTTAAGTTAACATTAATAGTCCGTGCTCGCGTTCTCAAAGGAGTTGTATTGTATTCAATAGACAAAAAACGAGGATTAAGCCTTGTGCTTTTGTATTTTCTTGCCAGTGGGTCTAAATATTTTTTTAAAGAGTTGTTTTTTTTAAGTTTTTTTTAATACGCAAAAATTTAAATAAATAAATAAAATTTAATTTTATGGATTTTTTTTTTTATTCTTTGTAATTTTTTTAAAATATATTTTTTATTCTTATATTTTTTTTTCAAACCTAATTTTTGATAAATTTTTTGATTTTTTAAGTGGAGGGCTTTTTAGTTTTACTTGTTTTTCTTTTGTTATGAAAATTTTAACAGCTGAAATTTTTTTAAACATTTGGTGGTACAATGTAAACATTTATTTTACTTAGTTAATTTTTTTGCTATATGCATAAAACGTATTTAACGGGTAGAAGTACCTGTTGTTTAATAAATCTAAAAAGTGTTTTTTTTTGTATAAAAAAATACATTAAACAAAATATAACAATAAATTTAACTAACAAGAATGCACAAAAAAAGCAATATTAAGTGCGTAGTGAATTGTGTTTCTGTATACCTAAAATCTGGATACTTTTTTTTGTTTATTATGTATAGTATAGTAATTTTTTTCCTTTTTTTTTGTTCTTAATTTTTCAGTATACCGAAGAAAACGATTTCTCCTCTAGATATCTTTTTTAAGGGGTATTTTAAAATAGACCTTTACCCACCACTTAATGGTGTCTAGCATACAAATTTTTACAGCAGTATAATGTTATAATTTTTCGGTATACTGAGGTGTGGAACAATATAAATTTTTAGTATAGCAATTTATAAATATGTCGATACGGTAAATCAGTAGTCTGACTGCAAGCGCAACACGCTTTATAAGACTTGTTTTTTATTTACATTAAAACAAAATTAAATCTTTTTCCATAATATTAAATATGTGCAAAATACTTATATTACTATCTTAAAAATTAAAAAAATATTTTGAGGTATGTTAAAAATTTCTACATGGTCTTAATTAATTTGAAATACAAAAAGCTTGTTTTTTTCACATTAAAAGTTCGTAGTTTACTTGTTATAAAGAGGCTAAAAACGAATTTAAATATTTTTTATTATGCATGTAACAGTTTACTACTATCATAAAAAGGAGATTTAACGACATTTTTTTTGTTAATTTTGCAGTTATATTTAAAATGCAATTAATTTTGTGCATATAATATATTTTCTATAGGAATGAGGGGTGTAATCTAGCTAACTTTATTATGCGTAATCTAAGTCAACACGTAAACTTTTTATATGTTACATTTATTAGTGTATCGATTTAACTGATACAGAATACAACAAAATATTGCAGACTGCACAATTGTAACACACTATTAAAAACAACGTAAAACATAAATTAAAAAATACGCAATACACAAGTATACTGAATAGAAGTTGATGCAAAAAAATGCGTCACCCAGTTTTTATCGCGTCCGATATGCGGTTTATATCATGTTTTATGTTCCAGGGAAAAATACATCTTATTAAGTTCTAATAGTATTGCGTCCGCCACATAAAAAAAGAAAAATTGCAGAACAGTAGTAAACTATATATAGACTTTTTTGCACCGCGCATATTTAAAGCATAGCTTTATGTACCAAAAAATTTAATTTTAATGCGTATTTTTTTTTTTGATCAAACAAAAGTTAATTTTTAAATTTAATAAGGCAACTAGATAATTTATCAATAATAAAATACAGCCATATAATATAGATAGAAATAAAAATTTGTAATTTTTGAACCCTTTTTTCTAAGAAATCATGATGTCTTTTTCGCTTTACAGTTTAAAACTTTTTATTTTATTTTATATCTACAAAAACAAAGCCTACGATAAATATATGTGATCTATTAAAAAAAATAATAAAAAAAACACAAAAGTGAAATACAGTCGTTTTTACATCAAATTGTTTTTTATTCAACATGTATGCATGAACTAGATTGTTGCAAACAACATGCAATAAAATATATGGAAATTGCATTTACAATTAAATACAGGAGATGCCTGATGATTACCGAACCAATTGTGTATAAACTGCATCCTCCGCCTAGATGAAAAACTGACCCAAATTTTGAAAAAATTTGTTTTGGCAAAGATGTCCTGATATATGGGCCATAATATAAGGCCAAAACTTAAATAGAAAAAAAAAATTTAAAAGGGCAAAAATATATAAAAGGAGCACAATTCTTTATATTCAAATGAACAGCGAAACTTTTTTGCAGCAAGGGAAAAAAAATTGTCTGAAATAAAATAAAAAATTCAGAAAAAAAAGAAACCCACGTAGAACAAAATTTTACAGTGACTTTTGTATAACGTTTAATATGTAAAAAAGGAATATTTGCTAAATCTGTTTCATCCTCAGTCTTGCATGAGCATATTGCATGCAAACAACTGCATGGTATTGTATCTTTATTTTCCTAAAGCCGTTAAATCATTTCATATCTAGTAGAATTTTTTTCACCCTTTAATTATAAAATCCTAAAATAATATCTTTCAAAATTGCTTTGAATGTAGGACAATACCATATTATGCTCTTTATAAGTACTAGTTTTAAACAAAAACAATTTAAATCGATTTTCAGATGTTAAATGATAATTTGTTGTATTTAGTTCTTTTAAAAATTGACTATTAAAGTATGCTTTATACTCAAATAACACATGATTAAAACTACGAAATTAGATTATACGAAACACTTGGTACTTAAGTCATTTTGCGTATTTGGATATGATTCTTATGTTAAACTTATTTCTCGGTTACTATTTTGCAACAATTTTTATGATTTACGAAAGTAAAAAACGAATTTTTTTGCCCGTAGTTCGGTATATTGTCAATTGCATTTTTCTTAAGGTGTTACTGTATAGCCGTATAGTGATGTATTTCTGTATGCTTTACCTTTTAGTGTATAGGAAGTGTATTAAAAGACTATAATCTGTGTATTTCTGTACATTAAATACTATTGAATTGCTTAATAGATGTATTACAAACCAATTTGAAAACAAGGTACAATTACATATTTTAAACGGCTGCCCTCTTTTCCTGCAAATGATCAAACCTAAGTTTTTTAAGTAATTGCAAAGTAGACTTCGATTATAGGCATTAAGTAAAGTTCAATTTTGCAGGACCATCATAAAAAAATATAAATCAGAATATAATAAGTAAAATGTATAGAATTTTTTTATAGCAAAAACAAACAGTATTTGCCTGTTTAAGTTATAATAAAACGTAAATTGAGGGTCGAATTGTTGTAATTATGCAAAAAACTGTCTCGATTAAAAACAAAAAAACATTATATTTTATGGTTTGCCGTTTACAATAAAACGTTCAATCTTTCATTTTAACTAATTTTTATAACTTGATGACTCTTAAAACAAGCTCTTTTTTGGCCCGAGTTAAACAATAAAAATTTCAATATTTTTTTTGGCAATATTTGCGATAGTTTCGCTAATACACTAATAGTGTAATGTACGAATCTATACGCCTAATATGCACTTAGCATACTGTATAATTATATGCCGTGTAGTGAGAACCAAAATCCTTACTTTATAAACACCCTATATATTAAGTTATAGTAGATATATAATTTGATTATAATGGATATTGCATTAAACATACATGATTGTAACTTTTTTTTGTTTACTTGAGAAATATCAACATAATCTCTTCACCTAGATTTTAATTTCCATATCTAAATAAGTAATAAAAATGTTTCAACAACCGTTACAAGTCGTTTAACCGTTTATATTTTTTTTTTGTAAGGTGTTAAAGGAAGCGCAGATTTTTGGGATGCAAAAGTTTGAAAGAGATTAAAACTTTGAATCAAAAATAAAGAAATGAAAAAATGGGAAAAGTTTATATTAGTACAAAATTGTCCTAAAATACAGTAACGTACACAGAAGGGGGGAGGCAGGAAGCAAGCCCACCTCCCCTGCTATAACTGATGGCCTGAATCAAAGATGGTCGGGGCTTTTTTTTCGTGCAGTGACTTTTTTAAAACAAAAATTCTGGCATTAGAAATTATAAAAATAAAAATTTCCAAAAGAAAATAATAAATAATTTTCGCTTATTAAATTATGTTTTTAACCCTCGTTTTTCTAAAAAACACTGACTAGCCCTTTCTGAAAAAAATCCTGGGTACGCCACTGCTATAAAAATCACATGGATGTAAATCTGTTATTTCTTTATAGCCTTTAATTTAAAAATTATAAGCAATAGTCGTAATAGACAGTGGAAAACCAAAAAAGTATACTAAAAGTATCAAAAATTATTTGAGCAAAAACAAAATTCTTAGTAATAACTAGGGATTCAGTTTGGGTTTTTGTATAAAAAAACTTTTAGGCTTGTAAAATTTCTGCTTTTAATTTTTTTTATTTCCTTGTTGTTTTTGTCGCAAATAAGTTGTGACTCTTTTTTTATTTTTGTCTTTTTTTTGTTTTTTAACCGGTCAAAAAAAGGCCGTTATAAAGAGTACCCTTTCCAAAAAACAAAAAGCCTGTAAGAACAGTGTCGTTTTATATCATCTATGCGGCGAGACTAGTTGTCTACAACCATTTATATGCATACAAGTATGTAAATATTGCGAAAAACATGCAATTTATCATATATCACATAAATTTACATCTTAATACAACAAAAAAAACTAAACGTAAAAAAAACTAATAACATGATATTTGCAAAATAAACACAAATATATATATTTGTTTTTGGAAAAGAAAATACCTTTATTTAATCCATAAAAAAATACTAAAAATAAACTCAAAAAACAAACTCACTTCGCTGCATAAATAACTGCAACTTTAACGTAAAAATTACACATTTAAGACATAACCTCATATACATCGTTACATACGTAAGGAAGTATTTTCAGCTTTTACGAGTTTAAAAACGAAATGTAAAAAGAATTAATTATCATAATATTGGCGCAAAATTGTATATAATAAGAAAATCTTACGTTAAACAAGAACATATTTGCTTGTTCGTATTTTTACAAATGGGTTGTAAAACTACGGTTGATAAAGTTTAAATCAACCGATGTTGTATTTTACACTGTAAAATCGACCTGTGTCAACCCAAGTTGAATAGATCAACCTGCCGTCTAATTCTCACAGGCTCCAAATGATCAAGAAAAGTTGCTTGCCCTAAAAAAATATCCGAGTTGTATAAACTTGGTGTCATGTAAAATTTTTGTATTTTTAAAATTTTCGTTTACTGTAAAATTTTGTGGAAAGTCAATAAAACCAATTGTCAAAAAAATAAAAATATATAGAGGTACGCAAATGGAAAAACAAACAATATTTTTATACAATATTTTTTTTACAATGAAAAATTAAAACGAAATAACGCTTAAAACTGAAAGATACCTTAAAAAATACCTAATGACAAAAAATTTTTTCTTTTAAAAGTACACAGACTAAGACCTTGTATAACTAGTACAATTTTTTTTAGGAAAAAAAGACAATAAAAGTTATTTTGTTATAAAAAAATGTGAACTAAACTACAAAGAGCTATATTAAAGCAGAGTATTAATTTTTTATATTTATATCTGTTTTCTAATATTAATTCGCGCTCATTTGTAAATCCGAAAATTTTACAGCAAAAGAAAATTTTACTGTAAAATTTTTGTTTTTTGCCCAAAATAATTTTGACGAATTTAACAAAAAAAACTTATTAAATTACTGCTTTTTTTTTCAGGATTTAAAATGTAAAAAGTATAAATTCATAATTGCATAAGAATTAAAATTAGGGGGTCCAGTCTCGCAAATCTCGAATCTCAAAAGTAATTTTATATAAAAAAGTACGTAGAAATCCCAATATATCTCGTAAGCATCGTTCGATAAACTATTAACAAAGAAAATTATACGTAAATAATTTTTTTATGTCGGTAGCAGTACATGCAAAACATATATACACTTGAAGTAGAAATAAGTTCATTAGTTTCTGCGTGTGCATATACTTTTTTTTAGAACTGAAAGAGTTTATAAATGTGTATTTTGCAATATTTTTACAGTTTATATGTCCGCTAACTTATTACAAAATATTGTGTAGGATTTTGTTGTAAACAAAACACCAAACCTTAAATACGAACCGACAGCTAATAAAATACAAAAAATGCCCTTAGGTAGTTTAGTTGCCATAAAAAAATCTTATTTTGACTTTCTATTGTAAAAGATTATACATAGAAAGCTTACATTTCAAATATTAAATAGAAAATGTATACGTTTTAGAACGTTTTAAAGCATTATAAAATAAAAGCTGGTGCGTTGTAGTGTTTAAACTATGCCGCAACCTAATTACAGACATAAAATTAACGTTCTATATGTGTTTAATTATAGTCTTAATCCATAAACATGCTTTGTTTTTGTGTTTTTACATATAAAAATGTGTTCTTGTGTCAGAATCACTGCCAGTTACAACATTTTGGCAAAAAAACAATTTCTTTATACAATTTACCGTTCTTCAATAGTTTTTGTGTTTTTTTCTACTTTCGGGTGTCTGCAAATTTCAGAGATTTGAGAAATCTTCATATCTTACGATTCTTGAAATCTCACTCGCTAAACTTTTTTCTATATGTTGACTCAAGAATCTCAAAGTCTTAAAAACTCTTAACCGAACCTTTATTCAAATGTTTTAAGTATTTTTAATATCGTTATCAAAATATTTTTTCCATATTATGGTTCGTTTCTTTTCTTTAAAAAACTTGATTAGCGAAAAAAATTGCCTAGTTTAGAAAATATAGTCAATTTCAAGCCATTCATTTTTGTACTTTACAAAAAATCAGAAAGTACTTTGTGTTGACATAAAAACATGTTGTAAATATTATTTGCTTAACGCATTTGAGTGACACAATCTATACTTTTATTACGTGTGTTTGTTTGGTTTGGAAATATAAAAAAGGTAGTTTGATTTGTTATATTGTCTATCTGTCAGTAAAGGGGATGTGTTGCAATAACTATATATTTAAAAAATTCTTGTTATTAATTTTGTGCTTAAATAAACAAAAAACATTTTTGGGAAAATTACTTTATTGGTTAGAAAGCATTAGCTTTACGATGGTCATCAGCTACTTTTTTATCCAGGTAAAAAGAAAAATAATAAAAATGTCCGTAAAACAAAAGAATAACCTTTTCCTTCTTTTAAATATTATATAAAAATTTTGATTTTACTTCTCTTTTTTTTTTTGTAAATACTAAGAAGGGGTAAAAAAATCTTCTAACATTACATCTGTTTGGAATTTTTTTCGAAAGAAAGGAAAGTGCCCCTCTCATACCTGCTGACTCTCATGATCCACATTTAATCTATGTCTTTTTACGTGACTTGTTTTGTACCAGTAAGTATACTTTAATCACTATTTAAGTAACTATTTTTTTTCGTTAGATTTTTCAAAATTAATTTGCCAAAACGTAAATTTTACAGTAAAGTTTTCGTTTGCTGTAAAATTTTTGGCTTTAAAAATTACCGCAATAAACAATATGAAAACGAATATTTGAACACAAAGAACACTATGCATTATTATAGCACCTTTTTTTTTATTCGCATTTTTTTGAAACAAAAAGAAAAAAATTGGTTTTTTTTGCTAAAAAAAATTAAAAAAGAATATAATTTTAAGACATATTTTTAGTCTGCGTACTTTTTTATTTGTTTTTTTGCGCCGACTGTTCGTATTTTTTTTGTATTTTTTTTAGTTTTTAGGGTTTTTTGCATTGGTGTTTGATGAAAAAAATTTAAAGTATAATAAAAATTATTGTGTTTTTATTTACATAATTTTTATCTTTTTTCGAATTTTGAATACAATCGCTTTCATTGACTTTTCGAAAATTTTACAGTAGAACGAAAATTTTACAAATACGGAAAATTTTACAGAACACCGGTTACCTATATTTTTTAAACTTTGTAGCCGATAATTAGGCTATCAGTTGAATAACAAAACTAGCACTTGTTTGGAAAGCTTGTTTTTTTTTCTTAAAGAATAAATAAATTAAATTCTTTTATGCGAAGATAAACATACTTTTCAAGATTTATCTTAGACGCCACGCATAAATGCACGTAGATTAGTGTTTTTGTGAGAATATTGTGGTCACACTAGTATTAGATGGGTCCATTCCTATGCCGATGCTCTTTACTAATTTCTTATACGTTACTATGCTGTGAGTAAACTGATAACTAATTTTTTTAGTTGATTACCTTTTTTTAAGCTAATTTCTTTTGCATAAACCTGTATAATAAATCCTGCATAAAGGAAGAAAAAAAAATATAAAATTTAGAAAATTGTAATCCGCTGTTTTACCAGATACAAAAAGGGTAAATTGGTATATCTACGCGTCCGCGTTATAAAAATAATTACTGTTAAAACATGGATACAAAGGTTCCGTAAAATCATGATGCTTTGCTACTGAATTGACATCGTGTGTACTTTGAAACCAACAAATGTTATTCAGTTATAAAATAAGAAACTCATCATAAAAACGCGGGTTTGGTATTGTATGCATGTGTAGTAAATTTAATCTATTGGTATAATGTACATAAATTAACATTTTGAATTGCTGAAAAAAAAACATTATAAATAAAAAAAAGTACAAACGGACCTAATGTGTGTTCAATTGTACGAATAAAATCATATGTTATACTTTAGGAAAAAAATTACCATAAGCTTTTTAGGTTATAAAAATGTACATACAGGCAAATTGAAATCCATAAAATTTTAATAAAACTGAAATATCAATATAGTTCAAAATTTAAATATATAAGGAGGCCTTGTTTTTGTCTAAGAATACGTCCATAAACGGATATAGAGTGTTTTTATCAAAAAAAAAGTTTCGGTTCTTATTATATGGTATTAGTAAAGCCAAAGAAAAGTGACTTACTAGAGATAAAAACTTTTTTTTGTTTTTCGGCCTTTTTTTTAGAGAAAGTTTTTGACGCGCAAGCAATGCCGTCTAACACGGCTTCTTTATAATTTACCACACTTTTCCTATTTTCACTGTGACTCGTAAATGCATTTGCTAAGATTGTTGCATTTAGTGGTTTTTTTTTACTTTTGAGTTTACTTTTTTGAAACCCTAACATATTTCATAAACCCCCTTCAAATTCAGGTAGGGTGTTTAGGGCACAATATACGTATAACTTTCATATACAAATAAATAACTAGATATTTTTTACTACATATCTACATCGAGTACACATGTTTAATAAGAAAACATTGAAAATAATTTATTGCATCTCATTGCATTCTGCTTCTTCAGTCTAAATGCAAATAAAAGGCATACATTTGCAATATTTAATTGCATTCTTTAGTATTTGTATTGTTTTTAACAAGGTTCATTGATATTTTTTATTGTGATTTTTATTATGTTATTACTTATAAAATCTGTTTTCTCTTTTGCAATTGCATTACAACTGCGTCATTTGCATAGTTTTTTATCAAAAATTAAACACATTAACGCAAAAAAATACGACTTAATTCTAGAACAAAATGCATAATATTGCATCAAGTTTGCTATCAAATATATACCTATACACAGCTATATCTCTTAACAGAATACTTAAAACAAGTCGCATATGTAAATCCAATATATTTTTTAGTTGTAAATATATATGAAAAAAAACACAAAATTAACAAAAAAAAATACGAAAAAAAACACGTCTATAACTACAACGATTAATATATAAACCCTAGTATATTAATGCTGACTTTTTACGCTTATGGCTGCATGTTTCGTCGTTTTTTAAATCTTAGCATTAACAAAAATAATTTTTTATTAACTGCCCGCATATTTAGTATTTTGGAATAGTTTTATGGCCATTATTTCTAGTATCTCAAATTGTTGTTATTCTTTACGGCTTAAGTCCTTGACTTAATCGTCGACTTATTTGAAACCCGCCGATCGTGGTGGATTCCTTGTTAAAAGATAGTATGTAACAGCCGCGCAATGTTTTTATAATATTTTATATATTTTAAGTATATTTTAAACATTGTTTCGTGCTGACCCCAAAGAAATTGTAAACTCCCTTTTTGATTTTCACATATAACTCTACTACTGCTGATTCTGATATTTCCTTGAACGTTTTGTAGAAGAACTGGGGTTACTGTCACAACTTAATAAGTATCTGAAGGCTAGCCCTTTTATTAAGCCCTTATCAAGATTTTTTCTTTCTCCCTTAAATTACAAGTGAGAATTTTAATAATATTTATATAAGAAGACCCAGACGAAGTATAGCATGGAATTACTTTAAAGAAGTAGATACCGCTTCTTCATAATGCATTTTATGTCAAGCTGTTGTCAATAGCAATGGGCACACCTCTACAATACTTCACCATTTAAAAGTCGAGCATAATATTTCCCCTGAAAACAAGAATCAGCCAGCAGATATGACATTATAAATAGATTTGTTATAAATGGTATTTCGGTTCTAAGTATTAACTTTTGATTTTTTGATGATGCTAAATTAAAGAAATTTCTAGAAAGCCTTTACAATGAATTTCATCTTCCGAGTAAAAAATAATTTACAAAAAAACACGCCATCAACATATGCATCATCAAATCTAAATTGACCACAATGTTATCATTACCAAGTAATGTAAGTTTTTCAACAAATTATTTATACTTTTTGTGCAGTTGATTCCTACAAAGCCATCACCGTTCATTTTTTTTACTACAACAATGATTGCTAAGAGTTTTGTGTTATGTATAGAGATTTTCAATGATAGCCATAATTCATGAGAATTACAAGACAAAATTATAGAAATTACTAATAAAGGTCTCTTGGCACAAAAGCATTTGCAATTACACACGACAATGCTGGGAATACTGTCAAGGCTGTATGAGAAACAGGACTGCAAAGTATAACTTGTTTGCTCACAGCCTTTTACTTTGCATAAACAAAGTATTAAGTATACCTTTCTGTAAGAAGCTACTGATTAAGTGTAGATCAGTTGTTAGCTATTTCAGTCACAGTTCGACAGCAAGTGGTATTATGTGACAGGATCAAAAAATATATCAATTGCCCCTTCTTTCGCTTATTCAAGAAGCTGTAGATCATTGGAACAGTACTTTGTACATGATACAACGCCTGCTCAAACAAAAACAAGCCATATGGTCTGCCTTGGTGAAGCAAAGAAAAGTAAATTCAATTAATGTTGTATCAGATAATGAATTCAAAATACTAGAATTTCTTGTTAAAATTTGTGTACCATTTGAAGAGGCTACAAGAGAAATTTCCAGCGAAAGCAACCCAACATCGTCACCAATACTGCCTATCTTGCGCCAACTAAAGCAACTCATAAGCAAGGTTATAATTCCAGATGATGATTTAGCCATTCATAATATAAAACACAGGGTGTAGATGAAAGTAAACAAGTTGAAACACAACGTGAAAAAACATAATTTTCTTGGGAAAATGCACTTTTTTAACCCCGCGGTTCATAGATCTAAAGTTTCTGCATTAAAAAACAAAAAATGGATGTTTAGGACTCAGTTCCTCGCGAATTGAAGTCTTTACCTATATACGACATAAATATAAATAGAAATGTTGTTGAAACCTAAAATTCAATTTTAAAGAATGAATACAGCGAATTAGAAGCTGTTAATGATGCATAGAAAAATATAAATCGATTCAGACGCTCTCACGAACAGACAGCCAAGTTCAATTTTAGTATAATAACTGGAAACAGCTGACAGGTTTATATAAATTGGCCAGAAAATACTGTGCAATACCCGCTGGATGCACAAACATCTGAAAGAGTGTTGCTATCAAGTAATGTAATAGTAAGTGATCTGCGAAATAATTACCATCCTAAGAATGTCAAGATGCTAGTTTTTTTTTTTTACATTTAATACAGAGTTAATTTAATTATACTCAATTTACAAGTTTAATTCTGCAATATAATTTTTTATGAATTTGATTCCCCTAAAAAACAATCATTGCCAGGAATATTTATTATATGAGAATTTAATCGTATAAAAGTTAGAGAAAAAATATCTTAATCAAGGTTCCAGTAAGTAAGTTATACCTCTCTTTATTCGTGTTTTCTGCTAGCATCCTATTTACAGTATAAAATATTCAAAAATATTATTAAAAATGTAAAATTTATGCAATATTGTTGTGGTTACTGCAGTTATATAACAAAATCTACATTGAGGAAAATACTTGATTCAATGTATTTTTAAATCGGCATAAAATTTACAAGTTTGTATATATTTGGCCCTACCAAAAGCAAATAAATTGAAATTCAAAGACTTTACTTAAAACATGCAAGTTTAATCAGATTTCTGCACAATAATTGATCACCGATAGTTTAAATTTTTTTAAAAGTAGTGGTTTGTTAATTCTATGTTGAAATATTACTTTTTTTTGTATATTGGCCTATATTATTCTAAATTACTATTTTACCTTATGATTGTTTATAATCAAACAACTTTTATATATTTGTATCAACAATCAAACTTATCATGCTCTTATCAAGTGCTTAAAAAGTGCATGCCTCAATTAGCCCACTCTAGTTTGTAGTTGATTCTTCTTCTTTAAATGGTTAAATAGCCTGTATTTACGAAAGCGGAACCCTCGTATTTTTTCATCTGCTTTTACTCTGTTATACTTAAATTGTGTGTTTGGTTCAAAGTGTAGTAGTTTGTATACGGCTACATTTTCTAAAAAAATTAGAAATTGTGTTTTTAACATGGGTACAATTTACGTATATAAGAAACATGACCATCGGGTGTGTGCAAACTCCGTATTGCAACAGTAACCTTTGTGCTTGTTGCTGTAGAATATCTTTGCCTCTGAAAACGCACCTACATATCGCGAAACCGGTTGCAAGCTACAATCAAAACCAGCCCAATATCCGAATAATTTTCGTATGCAAATTTTTGCATCACTTGCTTTTTTTGTCAATGTAATTACAAAATTTATAGCCGAATACACGGAAAAGTCTTCAATCATCTTTTTAAGAATACGCTGTAGTGTGGTATAGCTAACACCACAAAAAAGACTATGCACGTTTATGCTACATAGGTTTTGATGTATGCCAATAAAAGAAGAAATAAATTCATTTTCGCAATATTACTCCTGGGTTCTCTTCCAATTTCAAGTCATGTTGATTCAATATCAAAATATGTACATACTATATTTAATTCGATTTTTGTTACGAGTAACGGCTGTTTTGAAACAAATCATCCGAAACTCCATTATTAATGGAGTCCGGATTTTGCTTTTCTCAGTTAAAAGGTGCAGGTATTTTATTTATTTTAGCTAGACACGTGTTTTTTGAGTTACATGCAGTCGTTTCAAATGCCTATTTCTTCTGATAATTTATGCAATAAAATACAGATTATTACTAAAATTAAAATAAAGTATTGTTTTATTTATTGCAATAAACATGTTTAAACCACATATACTTGGCACTATGAAATTCACTTGATGCAGACTTAATAAACTTTGTATTTTAGTAACGCTATTCGTAGGCATTTAATTTACAATGCAATACTTTTTTATGCTTTGATGTCTTGTGCATAAATTGATTTTTTATAAGAAAAAACAAAATACTCTGAAAAGATTATGAAATTTTTGCATATAGTTTCACTGCACGAGGCTATATTTTTTTCGTGTTAAAAAGAAGAAAACTTCATTATTTATATGCTAAAATATTTAATGCCTTGACATGTCTTAAAAAAAGTTCAACGTGTATAAATAATACTAGATCGGTTATTTTTTGGTGCAAAATTTTTATAAAAACTACTAAAAAGAAATAGTAAAAAGCGCTGTATATTATTTTAATTCGACGGTTATTAATACTTTGCAAACTGGTCTTATATATACAAAAAATTTTACTTCTTGATAACGTTATCCTAGAATCTTACCCTTAAAACACAGAGTATTATCAGTATGATAGGGGTATCGAAAAAAAAAATACCTACTTTAGTTTTTAACAAGCTATAACTATTGTTCATTTTCTACTAATATCGTTTGTATTCATCGCCTCCGAATATGGTATGACTCTTTCTTATACTAAAAATGGTGTGTTTACTCTATATCCGCCATTATGGATTATTATTTTTTTCATGTGATGTTTTTTTGAAAAATATACAAAACTGTAGATAACATATATTAAAAATTTAATTTTACACGTTAAAGTATTTCTAGTTATTTTTTTTCCGATAACATATACTTGCGTGAGGACGGATAATCAGTTCAAGTAACAATCTTACTTTTACAACTTAGAATAAATTTATAAACGTGTTTCGTGTTACCCCATTGGTGACATTATTAACCGAGGCGAAGCCAAAGGTTCTCCGAGCGAGGCGAAGGAAATGACTATTTTGCCGAACGCAAATAGTACCATTTCAGGATTGTTATGCGCAGGGCGCTTGCGACGCATTTGGCCCGAAGCAACAACCTGGTTTTGGATTTGTGAAACAATAATTTAAAACTTATTGTGGTTCGACACCGATTAACAATCTATAATATGATAGATTTGATTGTGTTAAACAAGTAAAATAAGTATATAAAAAACGTAAATATAAAAAACAAACAATTTCAAAATGCCTTTTACCAAGAAGAATTTGGATCCACAGGCTCATCCAACAAAACATAAAAGAAAAAAAACAAAGAAAGTTTATTTAATGCAACAACACCACAAAATCGATTCCTTTACGAGTTTAACATTTAAATGTTTAAAAAAAGTTTCGTTATAAAATTAATCCGTCTGATTGTAAACCAAACACTTGACAAAATCAAAACATATAGGAGTTTCTAGCAAAAATTACAACGAAAAATAAAGAACTTATGGTAAGTGGTTTCTGTCATAATGCCAGGTTACTTAGCCATTATATGTTTAAGCTCTATTATTTTTTCGAAAACCCTGTAAGTATTATATTATTTTTTCGTAAATAATTTTGCACTTAAATTTGTTTATCTTTTACATAAAAGATTGTAAAACTCTAAATACAAACCGGTACAGAAATATAGAGTGATATTCAGCTGTTTGTAATCGTAAATAAAACATACCGGTACGTCGCTAAGGTACAATTATAAAAGGCTTCGATAACTTGTTTGCCTATACAATGTACACATTTACGGGGCGAACACAATGCCGCTAAATAATATTGATTTTTTAGAAGGTTTGCAATATCGGTAAAAAAGGAAAAAGTCAACGGGTCCTGCACCTTCCCATCCTTTTAAATAGAGTTTTGGTCTACATTATAGGGTGTCTTTTTTGGTGCGTGATTTACAAAAAAATTGAAAATTAAAAATTTCAATACTAAATTTTACAAAAAAAAATAATTGTCATAGGTATAGTAAAAAATATTTTTTCGGCGTATTTTCTCTGAAACAAACAGACTACGTTTTTTTCGAAAATATCTGTCTAAGCGCCTGGTGTTCATATAGACTGTAAAAAATTT
This sequence comes from Agrenia bidenticulata, assembly GCA_034694785.1. NCBI lineage: Eukaryota > Metazoa > Arthropoda > Collembola > Entomobryomorpha > Isotomidae > Agrenia > Agrenia bidenticulata. The sequence continues at coordinate 29,087 of JAQFYM010000907.1, forward strand.
TAGAACGAACGTATACTTCTTTTTAGTAGGCGTTTATTAAATGGATATAATACTGCGTTCTTATTTAGTAATGTTAAAAATTCATGCATTTAAAAAGTTTAAAATCATGAATTTAACTTATGTTTATGTGAGAATTTTAATTTTTTTATATTTTAAATCATTTCTTTTTTTTTTTACATTATAAAGCTTAAATGTTAATTTTGCGTTATAAAATTCCAATAATATGTCCTATGCGTTACAATAAATATTCGGTTTTTAACATAAAGGCGGCATGGTATGGTGATAGATTCTTATGCTGATTTTATTGGTTGACTAAAAAAACGTTTAACTTTTTATATTTTGTCAAAAAAAACATACTTGTGCAATAAAAGATTGTCTTAAAAATGTAACTAGTTCACCCTGTCAATTTTCGGTTTTCACTGGATTTCCTTGCATAAGTGTATAGAAAATCCCTTTAATCTCAAGTTCTTCTATATTAAAAATATACAACTATATATTTAGATAGATTTTTCTAAACAAAAATGTTATAATTTTTTTAATTGAAATTGTTTTTGTCAGAAAGAATTTCAAAGCAATAATAGTTTAAAACAACAACGTGTAACGTAAAATTTTGTTTTTTTTATCTCGAGTATACTTCATAGTAAGTACACGTAGATTTGTGATTGTGGTATATTGGCAAATAACCGTATATATATATTATCACACCATAATTTTTTCTATAGCAAAAACAATTTTGATTTTAAGAGAATGCTAAAAGAATATATTTACTAAACTTGTGCAGCTGAATTAATAATGATTCTCTGATGCAAGTATTTATTGTTACATACATGTTCAACAAAGATGCAAGAACGAACTTTAGTTTTTGATTTTTGGTCGCTTTCTGTATATACTATTTTTTTTTTACATCTATACATAGAACATACCTTCGTGCTATTCTGTAATAAAACGTGGCTTTGATAAAAGGCAAACAGCAACTAATTTGTATATAAAAATCTTAATGGATTTTATTTAACTACGAATGGGTTTTCTTTATACAAAAAAAATCCTTTTATTAAAATCAACTGGTAAAAAACATACTTCTTATAGATAAACTATATCTTTGCAATATTAATGACATAGATATAAAAAAGCAACAGTAGAAAGACTCAAAAAAAAACTGCAGGTTCAGATAACTACATGTTTTTAAAATCTTTTACAAATTTCTTTTTACATATGTTTGTAAAACAAACTTGTCTTAAACTGTTTTTTTTTTTTACTTTGTAAATATTTGAGCACAAAAAAATGCCTAAGACAAACAATTTTTTTACAAGTCAAAATAGTTCATAGTTTAGTTTTTTGCAGATATACGGTGATAAAGAATAAGTTTCTTGCTACATTTTACCGAAAACAAATTAAAAGGTCCTGAATTTTTTGTAAAAAAATTGGCCATAAAAGACTAGTTTAACATTTTTGGTGTTATAATATACAAGTTGTCCTCAACTCATCAGTAGACGAGTTTAGATTCCACCAACAATGCTTTTTTGCTGACTTATTTTTGAGAAAAAGAATGGCAAGATGCGGTGGTGGAACCTTTATAATTACTTATTTTAACATTCCATGAAAAATCTGTCCCCAAACACTTCAATTTGAATGAACCTATATGTTTATTGAGTGTTTAAAAGATTTTAGTATCTCGAATGTAACAACCTTTGTAATAATAAAAAAAAAAACTATTTTGGAATCTAGGTTTGAACACGATTCTGTCATTATTTGTACATAAATGTAAGGTGTATATCTTGCGTTTTTTGTATCTTGGCGTATATACTAGGGTTCGCAGTACCCAGACAAAACAATTTTTGCGTATTATAAAAGTAAAATGATATAAAAACCCCTGGTACTAATCACGATGTATTTATATTTTTCAAAAAGGCAATAAAAAGCCTATTACAGTACATACAAGGTATTTAAGCACTATCAAAAACGTCGTCTGTAAAAAGCGTGCTTTCGAGCTAACACAACAACTTTTTGTGTATCTTATACACAAATTTAAAGACACCTTCAAAAAAAATTGCTTATAAATTGTTGCAAGTCATAGAAAAAGCTTCTTTAAATACTAAAGCGCAGTAACTTACTAAAAAAGTCACAAAAACAACTATCTTAGAATAATTCACGTCAGTTTGTTATGTGCTTAAGCAAGCTTTAATAATATGCACACAAAAACAAATACAAACACATATAATATATAGGAAGTTGCAGAAACCACCCCTTTATCCATATGCCTACAACAGTGGCGTGCCCAGGAATTTTTAAACCAGAGGGTGTTCAGTGTTTGACAGAAAAGTTCAGCTGAAAACATTGTTTTTCGATGTTTAAAAGTTTACAATTTTTTTTTACAAAAATTAATTTTTTTAATTTTTTTTTGGATTCTTAAAATGAAAAAATCTCTGAACATAAAAGGTTTACCCGTTGAATTCCACCACACCAAAATATATCTAATGAGGGGGGCTAAACCCCCTCACCCCCCCCTTCTCGTTACGCGCCTGGCTTACAATAAAAAATAAAAATCGTCTGGTTTAATATAGAAAACGTGTTAGAAAAGCGCGGATCGAGTACTTATGTGCCCGAGATAAAGAGTAAAATCTTTTTTCTGTTATACGGACTTGCATATTTTTTTGTAAAAAATATATTAAAAAAGAACTTATAAACAAGTGTGGTACCTGAAAAATCACCACCCGGGTTTTTAAGCAAATAAACTCGAGCCGGGGTTCTCGTGACTTAAATTATCTATCCGGGCTAGCTTGTACCTCGGATTATATACTCGGGTCAGACAAAAAATAGGTACGCTTTTGTAAAATACTGCTCGCAAAAAGATATAAATAAGCAAAAATGCATCTGCAGGATAGTTACGATACCATAAAAGAGCCAAAGGGAAAAAAAGGCTACTTATTTTGACCAAATATGTAGCTTGAATTTAACACGAAGGCGGGTATTTTTGATAATGCGGCATAACCAGACCTTTGGAATAGCAAAAGTTACTTTTTAATATTTTTTTATGTCTTCTGGTAATATCTTTTTTATGCATTTATCTTGTATCAATATAGTTTTATGTACATTTCACTTTAACTGAAATTGTTTAAATATTACCATAATGAAAAACAAGGATCTTCTTGACACATTTTTTACAATCTGCGATAACATTTTGTATATATAAAAATGCGGGATTAATAGAAAGGCAATTGTAGGATTACAGGAATTTTCAAATTTACATTTATATATTAAAGAACATTACGACGAAGAGATTTTTTTTATACTAATAGAAACAGAAACATGCAATAACTTCATACCTTAAATCCACATGCAAAGCCTTTTTTTTAATATACAGGATAAACTTATGTGTAGATTTCCTGACAGGGTAATATATCGATCAGCCTTTTACTACCTGTATAAATACAAATACAATATTTTATACAAAGCTTGCACCTATATCATACACAACCTTTCCTAATATATAACGTTGCATTATGAATAAATACGGAAATTGTTTAAGATTAATGTCAATAAACTGGTGTTGGATTTTACGCGTAAGAGACACGGGACTGGGCATTTACGGCGTTTTTTACAATTAATAAAAAAATAGGTCTAACTTTTTAACCCCTTATGTGACGATGCAAGTGATTATCGGTAAACATATGAATTTAATGAATTCAAAAGCGCTTGAAATGTTTAATAAAAGCATTTAAGATATAAAATTTGTAATTTGTAATAATGCAAATGTAAAAGAAGCAATATAAAATAAATAAGGTAAAAGAACATTTGGCTTTTATAGTCAAATATTTAAATTGGCTGTAAAAAGATGTGTATCTAAAAAACCTTTTTAGAACTAATTCCTGCATATAAAAAACTTTCTAAAAAAATACCGGACTAGCAAATGTGCCATGATACTAGAAAAAAAACAGCTTTTACGCCGATTATGTGTATTATACTATCTGAAGCTATATGTATTTAATGGTGAAAAGATGTAGTGAAATTTGTACCACATTTTAATTATTATGACCTGCCTCTGTAAATCAGTGAATTTTTACCAAATTCTCAAATTTCATCAATTTGGGATTAAACGAAACTTTTTAAAGACTTATTTTGAAAAAATTGGGAATATTATCCCTAGTGTATATACAACAAAAAAATGAAAAAAAATATGCTCACATCCTATTTTACTCAGTTTTTAGCCATAAGTTTTTTTTAGGTGTTTGCATAATGTTTGGGCGTCAAAAGTGAAATAAAGGTATGTTATACTTAATTGATACACTTTAATATTTCAGCCACGGTATTTTATTTGTTAAACGAAAGCTGTTGACTAAAGAAAACATAAATATATTGGTTTTCTACAAAATATAGAGTTCATGGGCATAAATAGTTAACGCAACGCCTGGTAAAAAAATTCATTCGTTAATATTTTTCGGAATTGATAAAAGAGTTTTACGCCATCGAATGCGTATTTTTTAACAATTGGTATGCAAATTTTATTTTGTGTTTTTATTTTTTTTTATGTATCTGTTTCATATATTGTCACGAGGTCCTAGGTATACAGTCAAAAACAAAAATATACATATTTAACAAAAAAGATACACACCTAAAAGATGTATCAAAACGTGTCTACCTTTTTATATAAGCAGCAAGCCTTTTTGCTTTATTAGAAAACAGTTTTTGTAGTTGTGAAACATAGTAATACAATGACCCGGATTACATGAGTTCCAAAAACATGTGTATATAACTGCGTACGAATTTTTGAGAACAATAGACTGCAAAACTTGTAAAAAAAGGAGCAAATATATGAAAACTGTAATATTTTGTCAACAATAGGGGTTTTTTTTTGTATGTATAGGCATAGAATCTGCAGAAACTTTTAATACTGCCTTTTTGTTTTTTTTTTAAATTTTAATGAAATTTATCTAGCATTTACCCTAAAAAGTATATAGATAGAGACTTTAATTAAGTAAAGAAAATGATATACTCAATATCCCAATTAGTTATGCTAATTATTTTTGCATTGGTTTATTTTTAATAAAGTTCAAACTATACTTAAAGTTTGCAATATACAAAAAAAAAAACGCATTTTTTGTTCTTTTTTATAGTTTTACAGTTTAACGATAGCTTTTTTAAAAATTTATATAGAGTTGTCAGTTTAAAGAAAAATAATAATTATTTTTAGCTCAAATTCATGATATTTTGCAATTTTCTTGTAAAAAACAATTCTATTTATAAAGATATTTTAATCCTATCATATTTTGGCTAGATATTTTACTAAAAAAAATATGACTTGTATTTGAATCGGTTTCATAAGTCAATTAACCAAATAGGGTCAATGGTGATGCCAATTTTCACTTCCTTCTCTTTAAGTTTTTATTTTATTTTTTACCCCATTAAAAACTCTTTTCAGCTCGCGATCGCAAACAAAGCCGACGCTTACCATAAGTGTGCGTATTAGAGCCATCAACAGTTGCATTAGTGCTATAGAAAAAAAAATTATATTATAATGTGATTCTTTTTGTAAATATATTTTATTTCATTTAAATTTGTGTAAGAGGCAGTGATTGTATTTGCTGCGTACATAATTTTAGGTACACAATAAAAAAAACAAAATACAAAATATTGATACGATTAACAAAATATACTTAAACACTTTGAAAGAATTAAAAGGCATTTATTAAGGAGTTATTTATGTATTTAATAAATGGTCTTAATTGTGTTCTAAAATAGAATATGACAGACTATACCAGAACTTTGATGATTTTTAGTAATTAATAAATGACAACACAAAAGCAAAGCATTTAGTCAAAACACAAAAGTACCGTATATTAAAAAATTTCTTTTGCTTTATTTTAATTGACAAAATTTGATAATGTATACGACACAATACTTCGTTGTACAACCCGTCAGTCTTACACCTAGATTAAGTTTTAATATAAGTTAATATCTTATCGCATTTTAATATAAAAAACAGTTTTAAGAATCTTGTAGTGGTTAATAGATATCTACTTACAATAGTTTCTAAAAAGGGAAAGTAGCACTTGCAAGCTAATTTATAGATTTAAATGCAATACTGCTTAAAAATAAAAATGAAAATTATATCATTTAAATACATACTGGATACAATTACAATCTAATATAAGAACTCATTTTATATTTGTATCAGTCAAAAATGTTTTATAAAACAGATACTAGTATAAAGAGACATTTAATTTAAAAACCGAAAATTTATTTTTTCCGTAGAAAACCTAAAAAGTAAGCAGTACTTCGTACATAAATAAAATGCTCGAAACAAAATTCTAACCTTATTTTTTTTTTTACATTTTAACGCATTTTATTTTTTCGAAAGTTATTTCTTTACTATCGGGCTTTTACGGTATACCATATATTTATATTAAATTCTTGTTAATGATAATAATCTATAAAATGAAAAAGAAACTTTAAACATATATCATGCATGGACTTTCTATGACATATTTTTCGATTCCTTATTTAGAAAAATCTTCCTCAACAGTTGCAGTATTTGAAAATGCAGTAAACAGCCCCCGCAAAATGCAACCAAAGCTCTTAATTCTTTTACATATGGCATCCAGCCTGTTTCAATATTGCATCCAACTGGATGATTATCAATTTGTAGCTGAGCTTTTCTATTTTTAGGAGAAAGTAATCAAATGTCATAAAATTGCCCATCAATGCGTGCAATCTCTTGTTCAATTTTGCTCGTGTTAAGACAGATTCGTATTTAAAATATAATACAAACAAAACTACGCATATTCAAAGCAACTTTTTGACTTGAAATAGAGATAACATAAAATGATTAGCTTTTTTTAGTATACAGATAAGTATACAAATTTTGAACATCCCCTGGAGTAAATCGAGCACAAAATCTGCGATCAATTTATTTAATTTTTTATAGTTTAGCATAGTTTATTGAATTATAATTCTCACATGTAAATCTACCGAATATTTATATTTTAATCTGAAACGCTTTCCTTATTAATACTGGCATATCTGTAAAATCGCACTAAAAAGATTTTATTTTATACCCTTTTATTACGACAAATTCTGATTTAATATAAAAGGTTGAATTTCGCGCTAAAACTATGGTAAGCACTTTGACTAAAATAAAAAGGTTTCGTTTCTTATAGAGGCATATATAAATTGTCAGCGTATAGAGGCTGATGTGAAGTAAACAATATTGGGTTAAGAATGGAATGTATTTTTGTGGAGTAACAGAAACAGGAATAGAAAAAGGAATGAAAAGGAACAATGAAAATATAGGATTAATAAAAAGAATGATAAGGCAATAATGAAAAGAAGCCATGAAAAAGGAAATATAGAAAGGAAGGATAAAAGAAGGAAAATAAGGTTAAAACCAAAAGTAGATACTAATATTTTAATATGAAAATGTTTTTTAGAGCCAGATTATGGTAATTATTTTAACAACTTGCAATACTAGTACATCCTTAGAACATTAAAAAAATTTGGAATTATTTTGGTACAATAACAATATTATCATTGTGATGCATGCCCCGCGGGGATGAAAAGTATACAAAACGGTTGGATTAAAAGCTTATGGTTTAACAATCTTGAATTGCATTTTTAATCTCCCTTTTTATAGAAAATAATAACATATTTTTCAAGATTTTTCCGAGGGAAAGGAAGGGAAAGATAAATCATAAAAATCTCCCTCCATATCCCTTAATATCTGATTACGGGCGTATCTGCATGTAAAACCCCGGAATTCTGTTACAATTCTGCCCCCTGTCTTCTTCTATCGTCCCTTGAAAGCTTCTATTAATCCTACTATTTCTTGATATTCATCGTCCGTGTAGTAGTGTTTTATATTTTTAACACCAGTTGTAATTGTTGTATTTGGGTTTGCTATATCGCATATTTCATATGATCCACATTCAATTTACCTTACTAATAATAAATAGGCCTTCATATTTCTGGTCAAGTTTTTGTCTGGTTTTATGTGACTTAAAATGGTCTACGTCCCCTTTTTTATACAGTTTGTTGTTTTTATTGATTTGTTGTTTTCTGTTGAATGCACCGGCAATGTTCCATCACACCAATCTAGCAAATTTCTACTGCTTTTTATTCTTTCTTACGGTATTTCTTCTTGTTTCAGTGTTTTCTTGGATGCATATAGTGGTTTGTGTTTGCTTGCAAATAAACGTTTTCATGGGCTGTGTTTTCATCCTTGTCTGTATTCTTACGTTATAACTAAATCTTACCATTGTCAGATATTCGTCGCAATCGTTTTTGTTGGTATGTTCTATTTTCGCCAGAATGCCTATTATTGTTTAATTTGTTATTTTTAACGACACACCCTCGTTTCCGGTCGATATGGGCTGCTAAATTTCTTCTCGATATTCATTTTCTTACACATATTGTTTAAGAAGTTATTCTTAAACTCTCGTCCATTGTCGGAAATAATGACGTCTGGACATCCATGTGTTTTGTTAAATTTCTGTAAATAAAATAAGCTACCGATCTGCCGTTTTATCTGCTAGACTAATTATTATAATCAATTTCGTCAGGTAGTCTATTCCAATTAAAATATATCGTTTGTCTCGGTATGCTTCTAGTAAGGCCTCACAAAATCTTTGTTTAAACGTCTATAGACGTCACCTATCATAAGTAGTTAAATGCTTTTCGGTGTATTCATTCATTATAGAATTGGCTTTTGTCACATTTTTCTACTATTTCGTAGACATATTCGCACTTTTTTTTTTACTTGAGTAGTTTCTTACGCGAGGCACTTGTCTGCATACTACATGCATGACCTTATTCTTGTGATGATGAGAAATGATTTCTCTTTTTTTTTCTATTGCCAAATCCTGCATCTCATTTGCTTTCGGCTTGCTTTGTGCGTTTTAGTACAATGTTTTATCGTATACTTCACGCCTTTTTTGCATTTTGTCAATGTTTTTTGTATACATTTTCACTAAACTGCTTGATTTTCTTCTATTGCGTTTCTTAAAAAAGCAACGGCTACATTATCCGTCTCTCCTTATTGTTGTTTTATATTACAACAAAATCAGCTGAGCTTAATGCTTCATCGTAGCAATTTTTGCTTATGTCCTTATTCTTTTTTATATACACTACGGCATTACTGTTCGTCTGCAGAGAAAAATTTCGTGGTAATAGATGTGGTCGACATTATTTAATCGCATACAAGATAAAAAAGCTTCATATTTTTAGCTTGCGTTTGTATTTTAATAACTATTCGTAGTTCTTGAGCAGTAGCAAATAACGTGTTCTCTATTGCTTATCGTCTGGCTCAACATTGCTTGCATTTTCTTTTGCACATGCGTCGGTTGTCACAGTAAAATAATGTGTAAAAGTTAGTAGTTTAAAAATGCGTTTTTTAGTGTGTCTGGATTTTTATACGTCAAAAGCTCTTTGTTGTGTTTTTTGCTAGTTAAATTAACTTGTTTTCTATAAAGGTAGGTCAGTGGTTCTGTTTACGCTGCAACATCTTTGATAAATCATTTAAAGTAACTGCAAATTTCAAAATAAAGTTGCACCCTTGTACTTTTTTTATTTATTGGACATTTCCTTTTATTGCTTGCGTTTTATTGTCTAACATTTTTACGCCTTTTTCGCCTATTTTGTACTATGATATCATATTTTGTCTGTAAAGAAAATACTTTTCCTGCGGTTTATGCAAAAGTTGTACTTAAGTAGTTCACATATTATCTCTTTACATGAATGAACTGCTCGCTTACGTTTCGGACTAGGAATATATCGTCATGGTATACCATTGAGTATTTCCATTTAATCTTTCTAGTATAAAGTTCTAAACTCTTTGGAAGTTCGCCGGCCCATTACATAGACCAACTGGTATAACATTCAATTCAAAAAAGCCATACTGTAGAAATTACGCGGTTTTGTTTTTATCTGACTTCTTAACAGGGATTTGCGTATATCCTGACTTTAAGTCAATCCTCGATAAGATTGCATTTCTTTCGGTATCATGAATATTGTCCATTCTTGGTAAAGGCTATCTGTTTTTCACTGTGGCACTGTTTAAATTTCTTTTATTAATACAAAATCTTGTTCCTCCGTCTGCCTTTTTATTGTATACTCTTAGGCTCGCGAACGTGCTGTTAGAAGCGGAAATAACTAATTTGGGGCCCCGGGGTACTTTTTTTTGAGGGGGCATCTTTTTTTCTGGGGGCCCTCCTGCTTTAAAGTATTTTTTATAAAATATGTTCTTTGATCAAGGCTTTTTTTGATTTTTTTCTTTATACAGATCATATGTTTTGATATTCTCAAAACTGCAGGTATAATTATAAGAAATAATATGGCATCATAACAATAGTTTTAAACTGATTAGTATTGTATTGGTCTATGTAAATTTGCTTCTAGCAGCAAAACAAGATAAAAACATTACAATTTTTACACTATATATTTTAAATGCTTTTTTCCAATAAAAATACTTTGTTCTTGAACGTTTTTATTTTGCTTTGTATGAAACTTTTTTTGTTTTAAAAATTATATGCTTTTTTTATAAAGCAATTAAAATTATTATAATCGTAAATACACTTCAGTATAATTATTTTGCATCTAAAATTTCAACTAATATATAAACTATAAATGCCAATGAAACTAATGCTTTTTTTGTTTTCCTTATACGCAAGAAACACTAAGTTTGCATTTATATTATCACTATTTTACCACGATAAGTAGGAGAGCCAACATGGGCGGGTTAGGGTCGGGTTTAGCAGTTAAAACTACAAAATATACTTTATAAGTTTATTGATATACATAAAAAAACATTTTGTGCATATCATTTATTTCCCGATTATGTATTAGTTTGTTGGCAAAAATGACTGCAAAAAATGTATTTTTTGTATCTTTTACAATCATTATACAATGCACAAGCACGGTGTTTGTTCATAGTTTTATATCATCATGCATTTTCTACCAGACTCAAAAAAACAATTTTTGCATTTTCAAAAAAGATGAAAAACAACGGCAACCAAAAGATGCGTTTTTTTTGTTGTTTTTAATATATATTGTTGTTGATTGTCTTAAATCAGTTATAGAAAAAAAATATTGTTTATGTCGTGTGACATTATACAAAATGTTTAACTTTATAGATGATTACAAGGTGCAAACTTTAAAAAAAAGTTTTTTTATCACAAAAAACAAACTATGTAATTTTTACTTTTTGTAGCATCTAGGAATATATGAAGTAAAAAATATATATTTGTTGCTTAAACACTGGCTACAGATGTCTTTTAAAACAAAGACAGAAGTGGTAAAACAATGTGTCTATAAGAAAAGTCACATACGAAAAAAAACATAAGATGCTGCGTATTTTTAAATAGTTTTTATGCTAAATTAAAGAGTCAAAATGTTTGCTTTTAAATTATACGATACCTGTTACAAATTAATATTGTTTGCGTACCCATTTCAGTTTATGCGTTATTGAATGCTTTATTTTATGTTTACGAATAAATGATTACTGCTTTTTTTTGATGTAGAGTAAAGTGCACACACCAGGTAAGGTTAACAAAAAGATCCATACTTGTAGTTCATATTTTCATGATAGTAAAACAGTACGCAAATCAAAAGTACAGAATTTATATAATATTTTTGCCTCTCTAACAAAAAAAATATGCGGAAATTTACTTTTTTATGCACATATTGACAAGATTTTTATCTTGAGTATGAGTTCGTAGAGATTTTAATTCGATATTTTGCCTTCCCGGAAACTTGAATGCTAAGGGGCGCATGCCCCTAGTGCCCCTGCGTGCTGTGTGATTTTCTAATGTTTTTTTGTAGAAGTAACTCTTCTTTGTAATTCTCTAATTGCTCTTTTTGTGCAAAACTACACCTTAAAGGGTGTTTTCTTATGTTTTTTCAATGTTCGTGTTGTATTGTTATTATGTGTTCAGTTTTGACTTTTCTTTATTTCTTTTATATTAACCTCTATCTCGCGGTACATCAGTTCAAATTGTATCTGAGTACAGTTTCTCTCTAATAGCATATAAAAAAACTTGCAGTATCTTCTCGTTCATTCTCGTGTTACTGTTTTTAGTTAAATTGTATATGCTCGTTTTAAAAACTCCTGTAATTTTTGCCACAGTCTCATAATTTTTAAAGCACGAGGTCTTTTGTATAAGGATTTGCTATTTTTACGCGTTTTATCGGGTTTGCAATATCATAGACACAAGGGTACACTTTAAAATCTTTATATTGCAAATTCTTGGAAAAAAACTGAGTTTTTTTTTTAACATTTAAGTTTTGTGGTGCACAAACTGTAATGTAAAAATTTGTCTTTCTTAATGACTGTCTTCTTGCATGCATATATTTGAAACATATCTTCACTTAGATTTTCCTGCCATGGAGTCCTGTAAAATATGTTCTCGCATGTAATCTTATTTTCATTGAGGTTTCCACATTTGATCGGTGTACATAATTTGCTGTCGTGTAATTCAATGACCGTCTTTTATCTGGCTGGCAATTTTTTACCAATAAAAGCCTCTTGTGTGGCGTTTGGTAATATCACTATATTAAATTTTGACTAATTATATTCACCATCTTAATTGGTACGTCTTATATAATTCAACCTGATACTATCGTCTGCCCCCCTGCCATTAGTAACATTTTCTTCTCTCTCAGGTCTTTCGGTAAGTTTAACAGATTTGCAAAACTTTTCTATAATACTGACACACCTGGGTCTATATCAATAACCGCATTATTACAAGGTTTCTTTTATAGTACTGCCCATGCGATATTTTATTCGTTAACGGGGTTAAATGTTTTGCAAAATGGTTTCACTGTACAAAACTTGTAAAAAATTTATCTAAGAATTGCATGTTCTTGTGTTAAGGGGGTAAAGTACGTATCTGAAATTCCAGCAAGCTCCTTGGCGAGTTCTGCTTTTTTCGACTTTATTATTTTTTAAATTCTTTTATTCATGCGGGGAATTATATATTTGAGTATTTTTCTGTCTGATATGGGTTTTTTATTCTATTCTAATGCGATGATCTACGTTCGTTACTGCTGTCTTTCTGCAAACTGATATTACAAGGTCCTCGTTCCGTTGAATATTTTCTGCTGTCGTGTCTTGTAGATTTTGTAATTTTACTACTATAACGACAATCTATATGCTGTTCGTTTGTTTTTCAAGGCAATTAAAGCTTAGGTGACCGTACTTACTACAGTCTCAACACATGACGTTGTCTGCTCTTTTTGAATATTTTGCTTTTTTTTGTATGATCTTATATGAATGTTACTTTCTCTAGCTTCTTCGAATGATCATCCATCTTTGCCTCATGTTCTTCTTTCACTTCCTTTAATGGGGTTTGAGTAGTATTTTCTATCAAAAATATCCTTCTTGTCGAGGTCATCTAAAAGACTGGCCATCCTTATCAACTCATTGAGACATCCTTCAAAAACACAACTGTAACCGAATCAGCTTTTTATCCTCGGCTGTTATATTTTTTAAGAATTGTTTAGAAAAGAAGTATCAAGAACTACCTCTGCTTTACGACCTAGCTCGACTATTTCTTCGAAAAACTTTTTCGTTAATAAATTTTTTACTTGTGTTTTCGTAAGAAGTTTTTTAGTTGCGTTGGCCTAGCAATTATTGCACATATTTTATCTTCTTACTCCTGGCTTTTACAAATCCCACCCATTCGCTGGATTTATTTATAGGATTATCATATAATCTGGCTGCATCGCTATGTAAAAACACTGCAGCGTATAAATTTGGATTTGAATAGTGCATTCTTTTTAAAATCTAATGAAGTATTTATATTGGCAAAAACAATCTTAAATATTTTCACCCCTATTACCGCCGTAAGGTTTACTTTGAACTTTTAATTGAATGCAAATTTTACTCTTTGTGACTATATTTTTTATCGTAATATATCCCTGTGTAGTGCTCGTAACTTTTTTATGTTAAAAGTTCTTAAGTCTTTCTTTTGTTGGTAATAATTATCGTTTTTGGTTTTCGTGTTATGTCTGTCACATGTTGACACTTCTCTGTCTATCCATTCCCCTTTTTCATATGCCCATGCTTTTTACGCTGTTTATCTCTGTATATAATGTTTTTGTTTTTACTGGTCTCGTAATGTATACTGCGTAGGTTTAATTCGCTACTTAACAGGAAAATCCAAAATACTCATCTTAACCAAAGAATTATATTTCCCATTACCAGTGCAAACACCTGATAGAAATTTTGTTTATATGCGGGTTTCCATTCCAACTGACTATTCCTCTGTGTCTCGCGTCTACAGCGGGGCTGTCTAGTAAGCAGGCACGGGTCTGGGGATAGGCTCTGCCCTTAACCCGTGCCACCCTCCGGTAAAGACCCTCTTGCACGTTGTATTGGGACTTAGGTTACTATTAACCTTGGCTGCGATTTTTCGGTGATTTTTCCCGCATTTTCTTTTAGTGATATCTTAAATTGTGGTGTTGTCTTTTTTTCCTGATGAGGTATTGTTTACGAGAAAGGGTTGCCTCACGGATAAATGCTGTATCTCTGGTATTTGAATTTCGTGTAGTTGCTGCTGTTTTACTATTTTTCTTCATCGGTTTCGCCAAATTGTAATGCTTTCTCCGTCAGGAAAGAAACGGATACAAAGAAAGTGGAAACAAAGCTTATGGTTTAATGATCATGAGGTAATTTTTAATTCCTCTTTTTATAGAAAAAAAGTAAGTATTTTCAAGATTTTTCCGAGGGAAAGGAGGGGAAAGATAAATCATAAATATTCCCTCCATATCCACAAATATCTGATTAAGATCACTATTCATATCATAAAAGCCTGATTCCCCTACGATCATGAATGCTAAACAACCATGAAGTCGCGAAAAAAAATATATAGCTTTATTATCTCATTTAAAGATACTCAGAAAGATCTTTTATCTTATATAATCAGGCCTCTGACGCTTAGAATTAGTTTCCAAAATCTCAAAAATCACGATATTGGGATAAAAAACACCATTTTAAAAACTTATTTTGGGATATTGGGATTTTAATAACTTTTTCCTTATTCTTAAGCCATGCATTAACCAAATATTTGTAAAATATATTTTTTTTAAAATTTTTAGTATATCTTGTAATATTCAAATGCACATAAGGAAATTGTTATCACAAAAATTTTAACGCTATTTACATACTGGCAACTGTTTCTTTTTGTTGCGGCGGCTGTTCAGTAAAAATGCTAGCTACTTAATGATTTTTTTTTTTGCAATTAATACAACTATACTGCAGTGTTTCATGCAAGCAAACCTGGAAAAAATACAAATAGGTGTTTTTTTTGTCTTTCAAGTTTTTCGCTTAGTTACAGAATTTTTCTTTGCAAACATATGCTGCACTAATTGTATTGTAAACATTTTGCATTTTTTACCTAATGAAACAGATTTTATCATTTGTTGCAAAAGTTCTTTTAAGTTTATTTTTTACATATTATAATAACAAAAAATATTGCAAACTTTTGTTCTTAATAGCAATAAAAGATAAAGTACAACATAATATATTTTCATACTCTTGTTTAGTATAAATTTTTATGTGGGGTATTTTATTCTATTAAAAACCACGACCAAAAAAAAAAATCAGCGCGTTAACAGCAAAATCATATATTCACAATAATAAGAGTTAATTTTTAGCGGTTTTCTGCATATACGACAGGTTTTTTATTTTTTTTGTCGTAAAAAATTATTTTTAGTGTAAATTTATATCTATATTTATTTCTAAAAATTTCTCAGTATTATGCAATTAGCAAATTCATGCTTGATACCTTGCTTAACGACAAAATATATTATTTTAAACTACACAAAAAACATGATTGATTTTAATCAATTTTTTACTCGTACTTGTATACAAAGTGATTCAAAATTTTGTATTCGTTTTTGTAATATTTATATATTATACACGTGAAAAGACAGATTGCATAACTTGCAAACAGTAAACTAATTTGTCTAGTTTTCAACCTTTCGTGTTTCTTTTTTCTTTCAAGATTCTTTTATTCGTGGATTAATTTAAGTTTGGCTTCTTCTACAAGCAAGCGTAAACAGGAATTTGTATGATACAAAAGTTACCCGGGTATATAACTATATTTGAACAGTCTTTTTGTATATGTAATGACAATTTTAACTTTTTATATTTTTAACCAGGGCTTATAACACATAAAAAACTGTTAATATGCAAGTTAGATACTAATTTTGTGACGAAACTACGCAGGTATATTTGAATTACAATAGATATCTGTTATCTTGTATTTTTTCCGGTTTATTTTCTTGAAAAATACACTATTTCCCAAATTTACAAATTACAAAATTGCGGTTTTTATGATTTTTTGGTTAAAAATCCCAACCGTCAGAGGATTACCTATAATGTATTATACAAATAAGGTTAATTT